>JAVQKC010074696.1:0-13012 GCA_036025475.1 Philypnodon macrostomus | reverse complement strand
AGTTTCGCGTCTATCGCGCCGCAGAATGGTTTTGTCGCGCGAAACGCGTCTTTACATAGACATAACATTGAAATCTGTTGCCGGTTTCGCGTCTGTCGCGTCCGGTGTGAACGCAGCATCAGGAAAAGGTGGGCGTGACAGGATGAAACCAAATTTATGACCCAAAATCCTTCAACTTTGTTTGTGGCATAGTGTTACCTAAATACACATAGTTAAACACTCACACTCAACTGTACACACAAACATATTATGTACACGGTGTCAAAGTCTGTGATAACAGAGACACTGAACCAGAGTCAAACCAGGGTCAAACCATGGGCATGTGACCCCAGGTTTGTAGGGTCATAAAACTAACCCAAGATGCAGGGTCCAACACACTGAAATTAGTTAAGTCTATTAACACAGTTTGCGTCAAAAATTGTATGTATAAGCATTGTCATCTGTACATGTCGTCTAAAGAACTAATTAATCCGCTGGAAATCAGTTTCCTCAAGTCTTGATTTGTTTGGAGTTATTTGATCCCATCAAGTGAGTGGCTGGCTACATGTTTATACAACCACATTGAACTATCCTGTGTGGTCCTACAAAGGTTATAAATCAATGTGATAAGAAGTTCTCCATGGTTACTTAAAAACAGGTATCCTGCTGAGTCTGTTGAGGTCAAGAGGTCAGTTACACTACAAATATGAAACTGTTGTAAGCTCCTGAACGGGTCAGTGACCAGATTAGTCAAACATGTAACAACATAAATCAGAATATGTTTTTATCATGAACATAACTTTCTGATATGTTACAAGCAAGGAATGTGGCTAGTGAATGAATTTGCATTGACCCCACTTGCACTAGACCTAGATACCAGTACACATGTCTGACATTCCCACACAAACACCCTGAAGCTCCATAAATGGCTGTTCCTGGGCTCCGTGCCACACTCCCCATCATCATGTTTGTCTAGGCTAATCACCCGCTTGCCGTCCCTCCCTCCTCCTCCTGGAATTAACTTTGTTAGAACAGAAGACACCTCGTTAATGGCGCCGCTAATTGAATGAAATGGCCATACTAACGAGCATAAAACCTCCCACTCACATTGGGCTAATTAACAACACACTGGCTTAATTACAACAGGAGAAACACACGCGGCGCACTGTCGTTACTGTTAATTGCCGCGGCTAACTGGGATTTATGGTAATTGGCCGTATGAGCGCTGTTAACGAGAGGCGGAATTAGCCCGACACACAGAGACAAGAGAGGAACGGAGACATGCCAGTGCTAATTACAACATGATCAGGCACCGCTGGACTGGACCACTGTAGAGGACTGTATTGATCATGTGACTGGTTTTTATTATCACCATTCCCCTCTATTGTGGAGAATTTGTCTTGGACATGTTTTGATAAATATAATTAGACTATAGATGAGGGGAAAACTGAAATAGCCTACCTAAAACAGGTTAATCTTTAACCTTTTGTTATATAAACAACAAAAATGGGGGTGAAAAAAAGACATTTTAAGAATATGCTTGATTTGTTCACATTGAGAAGAGAAACAGAAGGATATGTTAACTCTATATATGTTCACTAACAAGAAACAAGTGGATCAGTGGTGTGCTGTAAAACAGACCACACAAAATACATCCTAAAAACTTCAACCTTCAATAAAACATTTTACTGACTATTTATAATAATCATTCAACGATCAATAATGTTCTTAAAAAAACACAAATTCTTTGAAAAGTTTTATATACAAGACTTTTAAAGACAATTACATGATCTACAATCAAGAAAATCACCTGAATTAGCAACATGATATAACAAAATATAGGTGATTCAGCATGTTGTCATTTGTCTGAGTAAAAAATTTTAATAAATAGCTTATTAATAGTTAATTAGCAATAACCTAAAGTTATATATTATTTTTTATTTACATTACTTGCCCGTCTTCATACAAAATGTTTATGTTTATAAATATTTAAATGTATAATGTCTCTCTTCAAATGCCATTTAGTATTTCTCCTCCTATTCCCTTTCTTTGTGCCTCCTCCCTGGCTTTTATGCTGCCGTTCTGTTAAAGTGTGTTGCGTTGAGGTCGCTCAGGCAGACACTCTCTAGATGAGTATACCGTACCATTGCACCAAGCGCTCACAGCTCATTGGTTGTATATGAGCCCATGTCAGTTAGTCATTGGTTAAGAGATCTGGTTAGCACTCATAATGGGCACTCATTATGGGACTTTACATGATGAATACATATTATACTGCATCTAAGAGGATGTGTTAAGTTGATGGAAATTATTCATGTTTCTTCTTAATGTGTATATAGAAAGAGCATTTTGTAGAAGGGAGAACATTGTCATCCAATAATCAGAAGGTTGGTGGTTTGAATCCCGCTCAAATCAGTACTGTTGTTGTATCCATGGGTAAGACACTTCACCCACCATTCCTTTATGTAAAAATGTGGAAATGTGAATAAACAATGTTAGGTGATGGTGGTCCTAACTGCAGAATGGCTGCCATGTGTCTGTCAGTGTGCCACAAGGCAGCTGTGGCTACAAAAAGGTACCTTACCACCACCACTCAGTTTTATAGTGCTTTGAGTGCCATTAAAGCAGTATATAAACTAGTCTTAAATGTGACTTCTAAAATATTTACTATGAATAATTCTTGCCTCACCGGTTACAGGATGCAACAGAAGATGGTAGACTGTGAAGCTAACTAATCAACTTTTATCATTTGAGCAACATCCATTTTTACAAGTCAAGAAGAAAACAAATGATGACTATTTCTATTGTTTCTGGGCTGCCCTCTGAAACCAGTATTTGAGCAAGCATAAACTAGAAATGGCACATTTGCATTAACATAAGAGCCAGGCAAAATGTCAGCGTGTTTAAATGGCTTTCTGATGGTGCTAGGCCAGGGAATACATAACTTCTCACTACAGTGTTTAACTCAGGACACGTACAGTTGGATGCACATGCTGAGATGGCAAAGTGGAGACCTGAACCAACTCACACGCAGTAGTAAAGGTGAAGAGAATGAATTTAAATGAATGCACTATTGAGTTCATGTCCGGACCTCTGGATTTTTTTTATATTTTGAGAGTAATATCTGAAGGTCCACTCTCCAGACCAATGTCTGAGTTTAAAGTCTAAACAAAAAAAAAAAAAAAAAAACACAAAACTAAACCAGGTTTACCCCCAGAACGAATAGAACTACAACCTATAACTAAAGCAGGACTAATCCCAGTCCAAACCAGGACTAAACATGGGCTAATCCAGTAGTACACCAGTCTAAGACCAGAACTAAAGCAGGACTAAACCAGGTCTTAACCATGAGTACTAAACCAGGTCTAAACCTATAGGTCTAAGTTAGTATACCAGCCCCGCCTACTTTTTTTTTTTTTTTTTCAAAAGTGTGGTCTGGTCGCTTGCTCATAGCGAATAATTTCTCTGCAATTTTGTGGATGGACCAATCACAACCCATTTACGAGCCTCAGCGGAGACCAGACATCTTTATATAGAATATGAAATGAGTTAGTCGCAGCTGGCCAGGTCTAAACCAGAACTAAACTAGTTCTGAAGCAAATGCAATCGAACAATTGAATAACTTGGTTCCATCTTCTCTCGCTCTGAAAAACTTCTTTTGGACCTCAATATTCCTCCAGTTTGGAGTACAGCACTGCATGTAGGCCTATTTCAAACAAAAGTGAATAGAGTGCTCACACAAATTAGCGTCTGGATTAGAGAAACAAAAGAAGAGCGCTTGTAATTGATGACTTCCAGTGAGGCCCTTGTGTATACAGTGATGGTGTGTGTGTATGCAGATGAGGTGTGTGTGTCTGTGCGTGTGTGTTGCGTTGTGACAGGGACTAATGTCTAAATCAGGCAGACTCCATCGGCCTGTCGCCCCGCTCCCCTACAAATGTCACCTGTTCCCGGCCAGTGATTTGCATAATGCAAAGCTTCTCAGTCGTAACGGTCCGATTAGCGGAGGAGCGCGGGACCATTCCTGACGCACCAAGCCGTTAACGGGGGCCTCTCCCTCTGTGGGGAACAACTGTGATTAACTCTGGAGGGGGGGTGAGGGGGGAGAGTGAGTGTGTGTGTCTGTGTGTGTATGTTAGCGAAGGCTGTGGTAATTACATACAATATCACAATGTAAAAGTCACTAATGTCACTCGCATGGGCTCAATTGTAATTTCAAAAATCAATCTGCAATGACCAGCCAACTAACAGCCTCATACCTTCAGCATACCACCACATCATCCTACATAGTTAGCATCTTTTATAGTGTCTAGGCTGACCTGTGTCTGGATAACAAAGACTCCTGATAAACTCTTGACCAGACGAACAGACGGGTAACTGAACATGATGTAGTCTTTGGAACACAAACCCTGTAAACACAACAATGATTTCTAGTTTTACTGTGTGGGTAAGACTTAATCAGTTTATTGTATTTCATAAAATGTAATCAATATTATAATATATTAGAGACATACATTCATATTATATAAGAGGCAGTTCTCTGACCCATCCTTGCACTGGCACAAACTATACAATAAGGAACCATGTGTAGTGGCCAGGGACACTGCTTCAGATCTTGATTAGGATCATGACCTATCATGTCTTAAGTTAATTAGAGAAACCAGAGTAACAAAGAGGAAACCCACCCGGAGACCAGGAGAACATGCAAACTCCACACAAGGGCTTCGTTGCATCTGTGATTTGAGCCCTTTTAGGAAATCATGATCTTCTTCATTGAAATTATAGAGTACTACTAAAATCTTTAGCTTATGCATGACCTCACCTGCTATCACCTGGTTCTACTTAAAGACCCAACTTTCATGAAATGAAACACACACACACACACACACCAAGATAAACCTTTTACATTTTCTGTACTTGATGTGACATATATGATATAACTGTATATTTGTGCGTCTGTAATGTTATAAGTTTCCCTAATGCTCCTCCCTCTCTCTCCCCGGTTTGACGGATGAGGCGGAGATCAGAGCATGAGAGGATGAGAGCCGATGTGTCGCACCTCGCTTCTCTGTCTAATGTCTCTGACTGCTGCAAACCAAGCGGAAAACTAAAGACTATTAATGCCACAAACAAATCGGCCCCAATTCGGGAGCTCTTTTACATGTTTTAGTGCGGCTCACGGCCCGGGCCTAATGACATGGAGAGGGAAACAGATGACATAAGGTCCAGTAATCAAGCTCATCAAAGTGCAGCAGAACTAACAGCTTTCAACAATACAGAGAAGAGTTGCAATGGATTATGGAGGTGATTGTGTGAATTATGTTTTGGATGAATACTATAAATCCAATGGTAAACATCAATCAGCTCAATGTGTTCATCTATGAGACCAATTCCCACAACATCTGAAGACTGCTGAATGGCTAACAACACGCATTGGAAACAACACAGTGGTTCAATCCTCAGGTCAGCCAACTCTCTGAGTGGAGTCTGGAGTCTCCAACCACAATTATGTCACAGGAATTACTAATGAAAATAATCACGTATCAGATTTATACATAGCTATAGGTGCCCTCGGGCAGACGGACAGAGAGACATGGCAGCTATTCCAGGTCACACTTTCACTCATACACTTGGTGAATCTAAATTCTCCCTGAATAAATTGAAGAGTCAATGAACAGTCTGTGTATGTCTCTATGTCAGCCCTGCGACTAAATAGCCATTGTTGTACCCTGTCTGAGGCCCATAGTTGCTGGGATAAGTTCTAGTCATCCCAAACCTCTAGAGGGAATTAAAGGAAGATAAATACATTTCACTTGCCAGTTTGCAATGTTGTAAATTGTACCAAATTGTGGAGTTCTTGTTGTCTGGTTGTTGGTATAAGATCTTAAAAGACAGTTGTGGATATATTAAAATAGAAATGCTCCGACCACACTGTGCTGATCTGAAAACAAAGGAGTTTTCACAAGTCCATCACGTCTAATACCTTTTATAGCTTTCACAAAGTAACAGCAACTCCAGTTATTAACCCGCACCGCCCCTTTAGATAGCCCCAGTCGAGCCGTCCAAGTCTTAACCAAGCCTCATGTGATACCATCACATTGTCGGAGTGGAAAAGAAGCGCTCCCCATTAGATGTCCAACTAGATAAATAGACTATAATGGGTTGCAGGGGGTGCGTTTGGTCGTTTCTGCCCTGACGCTCCCATCAGATGTGATCTCGGGGTCGCAGTCATGAATCAGGCCCGGGCTGCAACGTCATTGGTCATCCTGACAGCAGAACAAAGTCTCCCAACTGGGGAGGGACAGGCACCACTAATGGAGCCAGATTAGGATGGGTGTGCCGGGTAACTAGCACTGGCACTGGCGGACTTACTGTGTTAGACGGGTGGGGAAGAGTAGCCCAAAATGTTCTCAAGTAAGACTATTGTTACTTATATATATAAAATAATGTTAGGCCTACTTTGAGTTCTGAGGTAGAAAGGTAGAAAATGTGTTTGTTGACCATTACTAGAACTGAACTGAACTTTTACATTTTTGTTTTTTTATTACTGCACACAAAATCAAACAAGGAACTGAACATTTTTACAAAACAACAGATTAAGGGAAAAGAGACAACACATTTCAAACCAGTGTATCTGTATCTGTACAGAGATTGTTAGTGTATCCAAAGAAATGTATTCAGGTTTTACTGATGTCAAAAATGAAACTCTTTACAAAATAACAAACTAAAACTTCAAACTAATTCGTTTTTTCAACCAATACAGTAATGCATGGTAAGCTATGGTGTGATAAAACTACTCTTAAAAGTATGATTTCTTCCAAAAGTAAATGTAACTCACCACTTCTGGGTCACTGACTTCTTTATGGGATACCTGAGCAAGGCATTATGGGCCAGTGGAGCTAGTATGGTCGCTGCCTGTGCATTTTGTATGCATTGTGCTCTGATAGTGTTTGGGGGGGGTATGTTAGTGTGTGTGAGTGAGTGTGTGTGAATGTGTGATGTGGTCTAGCGGAGGCTGATAAGGAGCAGATAAAGCTTTAAGGGCTAATGGTTTCCACTAATGAGAAAACTGGCTGTGATTATGACAAATAGGTGGAGAGCAGCGGGCTAAGCAGCGACACACAGCAGCTATTGTTAGGCAGCCGGGCTTCAGCATCTCATTACGGAACCACAGAGATCTCTGTCCGGGATGGACTTACATACTTGGTGGTCAAAGAATACAAGTTCAACTGCAGTGCCTTGAAAAGGCTGAAGAAAAGGCATGGTTAAATTTGGGTACTTTGATACATTAAAAAAATGCTTTGAAGTTCACAAAATAGAAAAAGTTACTCAAAATCTTGATCTGCTTTTTAAAGGAGCCAACAATATTTCATATAACAAACAATGCCTTGTTTCATTGCGATGGATTTTTACAAAGCAATAGCCCCTATAAAATGTCACTGTGCCTCAGAGTGCAGCGGGCTCTCTAGAACTCAAGCAAGAAAGTTAAAATCTGTAGATAAAACAGGCTTAAGGTCTACCAAGGGAGGACCTGCAAGCAGACAGAATAGTCAACGAACTGTCTTTTCTTGGTATAAACTGTTGGAAATTTGCAACTAAGCTAGTCTGACTAGCAAACTAAATAAGCTGGTCACTGATTTTGGTAGTAAATTATATTGTAGAATATTATGTAACTTTAATCATAGAACTTCAGCAAAGTTTAATTTTAAAAAAAGTTAAAGTCAATATATGCAACAAGTAATCCTACAAGTTCAACAATATCAACATTTTTCATGATTTGCACTGGCGAAGGATAAGACAACACAGGACCAAATGTGGTACAGAGCCTTTTTAAGTGGGATAAAGTGGGGCATATGTGGAAGAAGAATAATTGAATGAATAAATAATGCCATTCAGCATGTCTACTGGGCCACACTTACATACAGTCAGCTTCGGAAGTAGCTGGTTGATTGCTCAGAGTCTATTTCTAATCTGACATGGACAAAAAATATGAATCAATTACTGTAGATAAATAAAATGTTTGTGCTGACTAAATGTGGAACAGAGTCTTAATTTGTGGGACAAAATGTTTACTTAAGTAGATCAGTCCAACTAGAAATGATGTGTATTTCAACTCCTATGGACTTTTCACATTGAAACAACTTAGTATTTTTGCATTAAGCCAATGAAAAAATACTTTGGTTTTTTTTCAGTGTGGAACTTTCTGGCTTCCATACACATAATTCTGAAATCCCTTCATTGTGTCCTGTTATTCCAATGACATTATTCTGAGCTCGCACTTCATCAATACACCTTAGTGTGCCTGGCTGTAGTATATTAATATCCCTTAACCTTTATTCAACCCTTCCTGATCTTAGCTTTCTTCTCTCTCCATCATCCTCACTCCTTCACCACTTCCTCTTACCCCCCACCCTTCCACACCAACCCCACCATCTCATCCAAACCCATTTCGGCATGTGATTATAAATGGAGCCTTGGGAAAATGTGATAAATCAATTAATCATTTGTAGCTATGTAGCCTAATGAGTGAACTGAGGTGTCATAATTAGTTCTCCCAGTATCAATCATTAAAGTGGGAGTTTGCTGATAAACAGGTCCCACAGATGAGAGGAGAGACATGAAGGCTCGGAAGGAGGTCTAAACACGCAGTAATGAGACGTGTTTACACTATTTAGGTCCAACGCACTCCACCGACTTCTCAAGGCCTCGCTAAAGGGATTGATATTTTTTTTACTTAAAGTTGGAAAGAATAATGACAGGACTGAGAAATATGAAGAATATTTGTATGCGTCGAATGGTGTATGCGTTCAAATTGATGATAAATCAATTAAATGAATCTAATTACTACAGTAAATAAACAGCAACTCTCAATATTTAGTTAAGTTATTTTCCAGTTGATCTCTTTTTCTTCTTTTGTTCAAACATTATGATGAGATGTGTTTATACTATGTACTTACTAGCTTCATTAAATGGATTGCTGTTTTTGACTTGAAAGTTGAAAAGGGGGATGACAGGCAAGAATGATAAAACTATATGAGAAACAGCACAATGTACTTTATAAAGATATTCTGTTGAAGTTTTCACATATTTTGCTCTAGGGTTTACACAAATGCTATAATTATAGTAAATATAGTATCACAACAGCTTTCAGCACCATGGACAGCGAACTACAGTCTCCTCTGAGATGGCAGCGTGCAAATAATGAAACAACTTTTTTCACATTCTAAAAATGGCAGACTGAGGGGTTACTATGGTGAGAGTGAGGAAACATGGTGAATCCAATAAAATACAAAAATGAAATGAAATCATATTAACAGTTTGCTTGTACATTTAGATTAAAAATACATAGATGTGAGCAGGATTACGATGCTTTAAACATTTTTGTAGCTTTGTAATATACATGCTTTATACATGCTTTATACATGCTTTACTGAATATGAAAAATGATATTCAAATTGAATTGTGGGGTATGTTAGAACTCAAGTGTCCACCATTATGCAGGTGCCAAAGGTTTCAGTTGGTTGTGGTAATCTAATTTACATCAGTGATATGAGCAGTGCTATGACTGATGGAGGCCGCAGTATCAATACAGAGTGTGCGGCTCAGAGTATAAGTGCACCAGCAGAGGTTAAATAAATGAAGTGCTTATTACAGCCCCTGCTTGGAGGAGTTAAGCTAAGCCATGCATATATAACACTTAGATTTAGAGGGGGGTGTGACTGTGAGAGCAGGTCAGCGGCGAGGTCACAAGCTCCCGACTGTTTATATATATATGTGTGTATGAAGGAGTGCTAATGGTCTTTCAGTGGTTGGGAAATGCCCCAGTGAGCAGCCTAACTTATGGAAATCACAACCTCTACGCTAGAAGCCATTATCGGGCTGATTTGCATAAAGACTCTTTCAAATAGGCTCCTGAAGGCCGGGACACGCCCCCTCAACCCAATATTCCTTTAACGTAGGACTATGTATGTAGTATCTGGAGCCAAAAATCAGATGTTAAATTATTTTAGCACTAGATCAACTTCTAGTTCTTGCCCCGCAATCACTATGTAAGTCTGGATAGGTCACCCTGTCGCCTGTAAGGACTGTCTAGAACAGGGGGGTCCAAACTTTTTTTCACTGAGGGCCACATTGTCAAAAATGAATACCAAGGGGGGCTATTCTCTGAGGTGACCGATTTTGCTTCACCAAAAGTCCTCTTCGGTTGTATCTGTTTTCTGGACACATATTTTCCTACAGTTTTTTTTTTACTTAGTGTCCCTCTATATAATAACACAGAGAAAAGTGGAAGGATATCTTGCTACACATTGAATGCTGTCTTTAGTTGCATTATATAAAGTCACAGGCAATAAAAATACTTTTTGGGCAAATTGAGAGGTAAGTTTGAGGGCCACAAAAAATTGCTCTGATGGGTAGCATTTGGCCCCCGGGCCATAGTTTGGACACCCCTGGTCTAGAAAGTAGCTAGCAGATACAACAGCTCAACTTGATGCATTACTCAGTCCAATGTAAGCTCTATAGGCTAAATTCCAAGCTCCTGTTTTATGGAATCAACTTCCAGCTCATGTTAGAGAGGCAGACACAGTCTCCACATTCAAGGCTCGACTCAAAACCTTCCTTTATGAGAAAGCTTATGTCCAGGACAGATAAAGAACAGGGTGGATCTCAGAGTTCTTTCTCAGAGACAGATGAGTTACTCTGCATTAGGAGCTAGATGCTGGAGGAAGTATGGTGCAGAACACTTTCCTTTGGCTCTTTCTATGTGTCTCTTCATTCTACACTTGATTATTGTCTCTCTCAGTCTTCTCATTTTTACACTTTACACTATTTACTATTGACTCTCTCTTAATGTCTACACTTTTTACATTGTTAACTTCTATCTAACATTAGTTCATTGTGATTCACATGTTGTCCTGTCCCACTCCCTCTTGGGGGAGTGGATATAGCTTTAGATGCCTGGCTGCTGTTAGATGTCCCAGTGACAACCTCAGCTGGCCTCGTCTATGGTGCTGTCCTCACTGATGATGGACCTCTTCTAGACCCCTCATGAACCTCCCAGCTTCAAATGCCTGGCTTGCTGTTAGATGTTGTTCATGTTCTCATCTGGATCCCCCCAACCCCAACCAAACCTGCTGCATCTCCTCAATCATCTGGATCCATGATAGAGCAGAGGGGGGCTCTCCTCATTCACTTGGCTATCCCTCTAAACCTGCTGCATCCATACACATACATAGAGCTCTCTTAACATAAGGATCTCATCCATCAGTCCTGGACACATCTATAGCCTGTCTGCCCTGAAGTGGATCCCTGTGGTTCTCCCTAAGGGTTTTCTTTTTCCCATAAATGTTTTTTTGGGGGGGAGTTTTTCCTGACCGTGATGGAGTTTATTGTTTACATACATCTCTTTCTGTGAAGCCCATCCATCCATTTTCTTCCGCTTGTCCGAGACCGGGTCGCGGAGGCAGCAGTCTAAGCAGGGAACTCCGGCCTTTGACCACTGCCTGATCCACATTGCACAAGCCCTTTTTTTAAGGGTACCTCCCGCAGGTGGTGGGTCCACGGGAGGGCCTGACAGTGTGTGCTCAGGCAGGGACTCGAACCACCAACCCTCTGGTTGAAGGGCGAGCATCTACCCACTGCACCACCGCTGCGGCTTTCTGTGAAGCCCTCTGAGGCAACTTTGCTGTGATATAGGGCTATACAAATAAAATACAATTTAATTAAATTAAAGAGTAGCTCTGGTGCTAACTACCCAGATAGCAAGAAATGCTATTTTTGATGTTGACTGTCAATACGCATCCTCTCTGAAAATGATGATGTCACAGGCCTGTCCTGAACAGCTATTGGCTAAAGGCATCTGTGTTGTTTTTATGCTTAATAGTAACTGTCAGCCATTCACAAGATGTAAAAGTTGAACACAGTACACACACCATTTTCATTCATTTCCATTTCTAGTGATATACAAAAAAGAGAGAGAGTGGACAGAGGACAGCTTGTGGCAGAAACAGACAAAAATAAAAAGCCTGTTACTTCCTTAAACTTTCTGTGTGATGCCACAAAATGAAAAATAGCTTTATGGGATAAGTAGAACCAGAGCTGTACACCGATTTTTAGATAAATGAATGGCAGCAGACTGGATGTTGAGCTTGTTTAGTGGTTAGTCTTCCTGAATTAGGCGAGGCAAGAAAGAGGGGAGGGAATAAAAAAGCAGTCACAGGAGGTCACAACGGTACAAACATGCAATTGATAACATTATAGAAAGCTTTGCAAATAAAAACCCTTTAACTATCAATTTTATCAAAAGAAAATGTAATCAATTTGAATGCTGCATTAGTCCGTCTTGGTCTCACATATACATAAGAAACATCTATATTCATAAGGTAGTCATGTCAACATCACTTCCTATTTATTAATACACTGCTCTGTACACCAACGGCCAACGAGTGTTGTCATTTCCTGTTCAAAAACACAGATCAAAATCACAGAATAAGGATTTCATGATAATCATTTGTGTGTAGACTTTTGAATGTTTTTTTTAACTTACCTCAAATAAATGAATGTGGAGGGGTCAAAGCAGCAATAGATAGAGAGTTTGAATCATTAGAGTTCAGAAGGAGGAAGTTTGCGTTGCTTTGAGGCTGGACTGTGAGAGTCACTGTCTTTGCTGCCAGCGACCATCGTCCAGCTATGGATGGCAAACCATGGACAAGAGGTTACTATTTCATCCTAGGTATGATGAAAATGTTTCTGTTATTTTATTATTTTTATCTTATATTGTTCTTCTGGTTTTTTGTAGCTGTCTTCTATATGAACTTCAAATTAGCTTCTACAGGTTGGTTTTGTACATTATGTATTTTACATTACATACATTATTTAGTCACACTTTAAAATAACACCACTATTAAACAGTACTAGCTTTATAAAATGTATAAAATATAGGTGCTCAAGTATCAAATCCTTGTGCCAAAAACTGTGTGTGTGTGTGTGTGTGTGTGTGTGTGTGTGTGTGTGTGTGTGTGTGTGTGTGTGTGTG
>JAVQKC010074695.1:0-31695 GCA_036025475.1 Philypnodon macrostomus | reverse complement strand
AGTAAAGCTCCAAAAAACCCATTTATGAGAAAAAGAGAAACCTTAGGAGAACCACATGATAGAGGGATCCACTCCCAGGACTTTAGATGTGTCCAGGACTGATGGATGAGGTCCTTGTGCTGAAAGAGCTCAATATGTGTGTGTGGATGCAGCAGGTTTAGGGGTACATCCAAGTGACTGAGGAGATAGTAGAAGGGGGCTTCCAGATGACTGAGGAGATGCAGCCGGTTTGGTTGGGGGTGGGGGGATCTAGATGAGAACACGACATTTGAGTCCAAGCTTTCAGCTGGTTTCTGTACAAATAAACACTTCATGGATTCACAGTAGATTTTTTGAACTGGAAAGACGTATGTATTTTTAGTGTCAACAAATGTAAAAAAGGACTATAACTCTTGTGGCAGTAGGATACAGTTAATAACATGATTCAAATTAGTAAAATGTCCAGATTGGGTTGGAAGATTGGGAGGACCTGTTTATTAAAGACAAAATGTTGTCCAGATGGTGTCTGCGGTGGCACTCAGTCTGTGTGTGTGTATTTCAGCCTGCAAACCATAGGTGAGGTAATTTATCATAATCAAATCTTATTAAATGCATTCCAGTAGACAGGATTTCATACACATTGACCAAAAAATAGTCAATCAATTTTCCTTAACAGTATACAACAATATGAGCATGAGCGGAACAGTTTGCTGCCTCCTGGCTTCCTTGCCTCGTGAGTTTATTTTTTATACTTCAAGGACACTGTGTGGTCAGAATATCAATGTTACCTTACATGTCAGAGTCTGCTGGTCAGTCTTTGAAATACAGTATAGCGTACAGTGTGGCGGTTAAAAGCACTTGCATGTGGGATTGTCTTACATAAGATGCTTTTTTATACCTCTGATGTTTACCACAAGAGAACAAAGTGGCTGGGTCAGACTCCACTGCAGTGAAACCCATCTCCTAAAGATTTCATCCACCATTGCTCCACTCATATAGTGTCACCGCTAAAGCTGATATGATTGATCATGATATTAGAGATTTGATGATTCAAACTTGCCTGGGCAGAACAAAGGGGAAAAAACTCCGTCAGTCTGTGAATCTCTTCTGAATGAGAGCAACTCACCCATGGATAACTGCAATTTCCTTTTCATTTAGCATTGCTTAGCATAGAGGTTCATTCTACAGTGAGACCAGTCGGTGCCCTTTACAAAGCAGAGATCAATGACTTTCAGCTGTAGGTTAGCAGTTACCACAGTCTTGGCAAATCGTCGAGAGCTCTCACTTTGCCTCCTCACTTTCGGAGGTGTGAGAGGCAGGTGTTGAGCAGCACATCAGTTTTGGACCTCTGCACAGCTGTAGACAGTGATAGCGTCATTTCGCACCCGGCAAGACAGTCAGCTACCCGTTACCCAAGCATGTAATTAAAGTTTTAAAAATGTCACCAAGCGCCAGTGGTAGGCTTTATGTCCCTTATCGCACTGCTCCCAGGTGGATGTGCTACGTCCTATAGAATAAACACATGGCTGTTTATTTGGCCATTATGTCATAATGAGTCTTGAAGTGCAGCGGCCATCTTTGATCAGTTGTCAGATGTCACGTTTTTTCTCATGTGACGTGGCCTCGCTAATACAGAGAACAAAGCCTGTTAAAAGTAGATGTCTTTGAAGTTGCTGTAGTGAAGACCGGAAGAGACATTTTATTCACTTTGGAGTTGTTTTGATCATATCTTAAGATACGTGTAATGGTGAGAGTTTAGTATTCCTGTTACAGAGTGACTGTCACATTGAGAATCAGGTAATTGTACAGAGCTTAGAGGAATACCAGCTCTCAGTGAGATGTCGATTTAAGATGGCTTTGACAAACTCTGCGTATCTTAATCGTAAACTAAGGTTTTCAAATCCCCCTGCAGTGCAAGGTTGTCTTGACAGACAGAGAGGAACTCAGACAATAGCCTGAGGGTCAGAGCTGTGGTCTCCACAGACCATCAGTGAGACACAGTTCTGTAGACGCTGACACTGGGTTTTACAGTGAGCAGTCTAGTCTAAAATACACATTCACAACATATGTTGATGTAAAACGGGTCCAGTAGGCACATTTTAAAGACAAACCTGCACAGGTTTTAAACATACCTTTGTAAAAGTAGAAGGCAGTTCTAGAAATGATTAATACTATGTAATTATGAAGTCAGCTGCAAGTCCCAACTCTGCCTTACCTTGACCTAAATTTGAAAATGAGCAGCTTTAAAATCCCTTCTCTGTGTTCAGAAGGTTACACTGTGTCAGGCTTTCTCTAATGGGTTTAAGTCACAGGTTGCACTTTGAACACCAAGATGAGACATGTTCTCTTGTTATTATTGTGGTTTCTTCTCTGGTATTAAATCAGATTTCCTCACACATCCTGACAGATATTTCATGTGGGAGAAGTGAATGGTGTTTTAGCATAGACAGTATGACTGTAGTGTGGCACGTGGTAATGCTTCAGTGTGAGTACTATGAGGGAAGTGAGCAGAGCAAAAATAACAGCAAGATTTTTGGACTCTCCGGGGAGTTAGGGTGGGACTCGGTCAAATTACTGGGTGTATGTCAGCATGGCGGCGAGAGAGTGAATTTGTTTGTGTACATGTCTATGATGTATGTCCCAGATTTGAAGGTACTATGAGCAATATACACAAATAGTGTGGCCTAAATTAAAACAATTGTTAAATTTAGATCGTAGTATCATGTACATATGTATCCCGAAATGTGGAGCTGTCTCTGGTTTTGTGTAATGTAAAATGTAAAATTTGATTTCAGCAGTTATTATCTAGGGACACATCATGTTTATAATTTACTACCCTTTGAAAATTCACAAGTCTAAGCCTGATATATCCGATACATGTTTCCGATGTGCTGCAAATGTGGGCTCTTCCCTACACTGTACTTGGTCATGTGTGAAAGTGAGAAATTTCTGGGTTAACCTTTGTGATGTCTTTACTGAGATTATTGAAATTCCATTACCTGTTGATCCAGAATTTTGCTTGCTGGGGAACTTTATGAAAATTGACAAACCACATCCAATTTTTAGAAATAGCCCTCGCAGTGGCCACAAAGTGTATTGCTGTCACATGGAAGTCTGACTCCCCTTTATCCATAGCTAAATGGTATTTAGAAATGAATAACTTTTAGATAAAATAACATATAACCTCAGAAAGGGATACAACACCTTTATTCAGTTTTGGCAGCCCTATCTTAATTATGTGGGTAATGTGATATTGGAATGTGACTGACCTCAAAATATTGTATAACATCCTTTTTTATAGCATCCTTTTGGGAATGGGGGGTGGGGAGTTGTTTGTTTGTTTTCTTGTTTCTAGTAAAAAAATTTAAATAAAGTATAAAAAAAAATAAAAATAATAATTTACTACCCTTTGAAAGTCTCTATCACCTTTAAGTAGACCAACCGTCTATTACATTGTGCAGCAAAGGAATATCTGCGATGCGTTCAAGGGTCAATGTGTTTTTACGCTTTCACCATAAAACTCCAACATCCTACTCACGGTGGGGGGGTTGGACTTCCCTCAAACCGAGCCTGAAACTATTTAAAAGTTCCTTAAAACAAACTGCGTAGACTGAAACCAATAGCACACCTGTAATGTTTTTGTAACGTTAGCTTTTTTCAGACCACCACTGAGTCTCACTCCTGTTTCGTGTAGAATACGCCTGTGCTTCATCAGCCTTGACTCCACAGCCCCAAGGCACAAAACATGCAGCAAATCATACTCCGTCTGTTTTGTTTCAATTCTGTCACCTCCACTTGTGCGGAAGGCTCCACAACAAAAGCCAGGCTTGAATATGTGTTGTTTCACCATCAAGTGATTACGGTTGCTCTAGGGTAATAGATGGTCTTATTTTGGTTTATTTGGTGATTTATAATTTTCCATTTCATTCCAATATCATAATTTTCCACTTTATGTATTAGCATGTGTGGAATTATTTGGACTTTTTTATTATTTTTGCAGTTATGTGTTGTAAAAAAAAAAAAAAAGGCAGAACACAATAGCAGAGTGAATAATAGACAAGATGCATTTCAAGACACAAAATGACAACAGTGAAGCTATATGCAATGCAATATGTAATACAATCTAAACAATATATGGTACCAAATAATATGGTTACATTTCCCTGTGTGGTTTTTCCAATGCACAGCTCTCTGACTTATTGCACCCAGCTGTACAGGAACATCAACACAAAATGTGGAAGCAGCGGTGTGAAATTTGTTTTGGGGTTGTAGGAGATGGAAGAGTGGTTTACCTTTAGCTAAATAAATTGATATAGATTCACACATAAATCGATACATTCACAGCAAAGCGAATGATAAGGCCTGATGCACAAATTCATATGCTACACTGCTGCTATTCATAAACATAGAGACTGTAAACAGACATGCAAGGCCAGGCTTTCAAATTAGTAACGGTTTGTGAATGCACAACATGAATAAAGGTAAAAATGTATGAGTTTTTGTTTAATCTATTAATAAAAACAATACAGTCACACCACAATTTATGATGCATGAAAAGGAACGTATTGGAATATATTTTGAAATTGGTTGTAGAAATCAGCTAATGCATTTATACACATTATCAAGCATTTGTTAGTGAGTGGAATAGGCTATTATACAAACAGTTACAAGCAAAGGCTGACTTGTGTGGTCCTACACAATCTTGCTGAAGTCAGAATTCTCAATGCATTGCAGTTTGTTGAACATAGGGCTGCCAAGGGGGGTCTTAATGTTATGGCTGTTATGATTGTGGTGCATATTCTTACATTTATTTTTTTTTAAAACACACAAATGCATTACTATCATTGTTAGGTTATGATTTGGGGGTCACATAGCAGAATATATTTTGTCATTAACCATGCCATCTACAACTTCATCTCAATCTTCAACTCACAACACACATAAACAGAGCAGGAAAAGGTCAGTGATGAAGCTGCAAGAATAATGATGAACGTTATAGAGAGGCTTGACAGATGAAGGTTGTAAAAAAAAAATCTTGACAGAAACGGGCAAAAAAAATCAAATGTGAAGTCAGTTGGCCACTTGGTCCGTCAGGCTCGCACTGATCCACTCGTCATGCAGCTCATCAGCCTCTGTCAGTCACTCACCTACTGTGCCATTTTGTCAGATCATTTGTCATTCAGACTGCCTCCCCGACATTCAGCCCTGCCATCGAGATGCCATTCACTTCAGTGTAAAACCATTTTGGGCTGTAGTTTCTTTAATGAGATAAATTTACTTATTTTCTCAATTTGTAAAGCTAATCACAGCAAGGCCAAACTGGTGGTCATCTGTTAGTCAGTAGAAATGTCCAAAGCAAATTTCTTTTTGCTTAATGTATTATAGACTAACTAATTGAAACATACACAAGATACAACACACAAATATAGTGTCTATTCATGGGTACGCATGCAAAACCTGTTTTAAGCCTATATATGTGAATTTTTCTTTAACATAAATGACTTCCTTGCCCACTATGTAGCCCATCAGCCAACCCACTGCTCTATGCCTTGGTTGTACCCCACCTCAGGCCCATAGTTGCTGGATTGCCAGCATTGCTACTCCTGAAAGAACAAACTGAAGAAAATAAATGCTCCTCTATATTATATTGAGAGAACATTTACCATGCAAACTATATGCCATGTGTGAATGGAATTATTTTCTCAGTTTCTCTGTTTATTAGATTGAAATATACACTATTCAATCTTAGCAGTTAAACATGAAGACAATGTCTGACCGTGTCTGTATTGACCGTGTTTTAAACTTAGCTAATGTTGAAATACACACCAAACCAATGCAGTTAAACATGAAGACAATGTCCCAGTGTCAGTCCATCAGACCCATATAACAGTGCTATACAGTAGAGTCTTTGTATGGCCTTGCTCTAGTGCTAACTCTGGGCTGGTTTTACAGGTCTGGTACTCTGTCTGGTCTAAGGAAGCGAGACATCTATCAACGCTATGGTGTGACCCCGATCTCACACTCCCCTGCCTCTTGTTTGGACAGATGGATCATCACTGGGGCCGCTCACTGACAAATTGAACATTGGTCCGTGTGTGATTTTGTGTGTGTGCAAGTGGTGGGCGTACAAAGTTGCCATTTATTCTGGGCCCTATTCATTATGTATAGTGTAATTTAAGTATCATGAAGTCTCCCCCTTCAGACAAAATCAATAGTGGTCTTAATATGATCCTCTCGCCAGTGGTTACTGCAGGAAGGCTTCAATTGATTTGTGAGCTGACGCCTCAATTCCCAAAATGCAAAGTTGCAACTAAAATAGAAGTGTGTGTATGTCTATGTTGTTTTGCCTATGGGCTGTTTAATGTGTCATTATGTAACTTTGATGCTATCGATTGTCTGGAGGTAATTACTTAGATGTAAACTTGAATTTAATGCAGCCAAGGTTGCTACTTAAACATAATATGAGCTTTTGTATGTGTGAATTGCTTAGACTAATTAAATAGACATTGAAAGCTATACAAGCTATGGCAGAAATACCACTCAAGAGCTCTTCAAATAAAAGCATTGTATTTGGTTTGAAGGGTCCATAATATGTTAACTTTAATGATGTTTCCTATCAAAGACGCGCCCATGTATTGTATTTTGTTTAATTTAATTATGGTTGAGTTGTGTGTATGCTGAGGCGCTGACTTTCTCAGGAGCTGAAAACACTTTGTTTGACCATTCAACATAGATAAGTAAAGAAGCTGCTACTTCCATTGTTTGCATTTAGACTGTATATAGTACCAGCCACCCAGCTTGAAGTTCATAATTAAAGTCAATTTGAACATTAATCCCCAAAAATACATGGATTACACAATCTAATGAAGGACTTTTCTCCTTCTCCTCTATACAGCCACACAATTAACCCTAGTGTAATATGAATCAAACCTACAGCCCATTAAAAATCATGTGAATATTACAAAAATAGTCATGCATTTATCTTAAAGTATTAATGAGCTCAGATTGCAAATAATTAAAGTATTTATTCCAATTTGGAAACAGCAGCTGCTTTCATTCACTCTTTCTGTTTATGTTGGAGTCTCTATTGCAACCAGAAGTACTGTTTTAATATTTTATCAAATAAAGCTAAGCAGTGGAACAGTGGAACTTTTGGCGGTACAACTGAGCTACAAAACTGCAACCAGGGATTCACAGTTTAAATTGTCTTATCACATTTTTTTTTTAAGTGAACTTGCAAATTTAAATCTACATAAATGATTGCAATGTATGTCTTGATGGAGAAAACAAGAGTGCATAGGCAGTATACAATATGAAGAAATATGAAGCTAACTCAGTGGTCTCCTGTATGTGTATTGCACTTGTTTCAGATTTTAACATTGTTTAGTTTGGTGTGTCTATATGGCTCCCTATGCACTTTGCCTTGAACGTACTGCTGTATAATCCATCATGGGTCCCAGGGTAATATTAAGTGTGATAGTGTGTGTGTGATTGTGTGTGAGAATGAGACAGGAGAAACCCAGGGACCAAGTCAGATCAGCCAAAGAAGGAGGAGAAAGAGGAGGTGCATGCGGGCTTATACTAAAATGCCCCAGAGATGATTTAGTTTTTTTACTGCTCTCCCCACTGGACTGGACAACGGCTGGTGGGGAGTTAAAGAGAAAAATAGTGATCACTTGGGGACAAATTCAACAACGGTTCACATAGCATGGTTCAAAATCAAATATGCCTGTCTTGCTCTGCCTCTAAACAGCCTTGATGCAAATAGCTGTGAGCATAAATCACTTTCAATCTGTGTATTTATGGCTCCGAGTGACAGGGTTTAAAGGCTTCAATGTGCGAGCAGCGTTTTTCATTAGGACATTTATTTTGCAACTGTTTTAGCGACTTGATTCGGACCAGATGTACAGTAGAGTAAACAAAACCAAATGAGAATGGGACTGAATAAAAGTACTGTGGCATACAATATTATGAAAACTCAGACACAAAAACTAAATCTCCTTGAATGTAAAAAGTGACAATATTCAACACTGATTAAACAAACCAAACCAATGCCATACCAAATGGTGAGTTGGCAGAATGTATTAATAGTAAGAAGCCATTCAGGAGCCACATGGGGAAGAAGTCTTTATTAAAATTCCAAATCTGTATGTAGTCACTGACTTGAGAGTTACTTTTCGAAAACACACGTGGGATTGGCTTGAAAGTGAAGGCTAGTTGAAAACCTTAGCGAGCTGGTATTGGGTTTTTTCTGTCTTCTGTTGAATTTAGTTAAAAGAACAGGAATAGTCATATAACGCAAGCATTTTTTATTTACTTGAGCAAATGTAAAACAGTTACTATACTTATCTTCTGTGAAAGAAGGCTGTGGGTAGCCGGCAATTGCTCCGGAGCTAGCAGGTCGTTCACTCACTCATTTACACCACAATCACACGCTAATGGTGGTGAAGTACCTCAGTAGCCACAGCTGCCATGGGACTGAATGACAGATACAGCCTCGGTTGGAGCAGGTTTCAAATCACCAACACATCTCCCACTTTGCTTTTGGTACACCGATGTATGAATGTATGAATAGTTACTAAATGTTTAATGCTTTGAATACCTATTACCTGTTAACAGTAAAACAATGGTCTAAAACATTGCACTTAAATTAATGCTAATCAAAGCTGTCAACATTAACAACAAGTCCTGCTCTTGCTTCCCCCTGCTGGCCTCTTGCGTTGTTTTTGTCTGTCTGACGTTTGTCTGAAGTTTGTCTGATGTGTTTCTATTGTTAATTGTACTTTTTACTAAATGTATTAACTTTTGTAATGTCTTTCTAATATGTATATTTTACTCTTCTTGTTTTAGGGTGACTTTTAAGATCTGTCTAGGACTGCAGATGAAAACTAGCCTTTTGGCTAACTCTGGCATATTGACAGAAATGTTTATTAATATGCGCCTGTAATAAATAAAATAAAATAAATTTAAATAAATTAAAATAAATAATAAAAAAAAAAATAATACATAAATAAATAAATAAATACATTTAAATTAAATTACTAAAATAAACAACAAATACATTTATATTACTACATGGGGAATGTCTGCACTATAACAGGTAAAGTGGTGTTAAACCTGTCAAGGCAGTAGCAGACAAAAAGTGTCAGGTAGACAAAAGACAGACTGCGGAAGAGCACAGACGAGTGAATCTCAGACAAAAGCAAAGTGAAACAAACTGCGCTCTATGTCACTGCTGTGCTGCATGTGGGTGACAGGTGTTTTACATTATACTGTGGTTTTAGGGAGCCCACACAGCCCCCAAATACTAATGCATTTATTCACCGAGCTGAAGTGTATGCTTCAGGCCTCATGGTCATACAGCAAATTCAACTGCCCTATGGCAAGTAGTAACTTTACATTAAAGAGAAAAATACAATGATAGCTCAACATAAGGAAATCATCTGGGTTTGTTCTTTCAGAAAAAAAATGTCCTGCGGGTATATGTAGAAAATGGATATTTGAATAAGGACAAAAAAGGGACACATTTGGGTCTAAACCAGGACTAAACAACAACAAATAATCCAGAACTAAACTAGGACTAAACCAGGTCTAAACTGAGCAGAAAGCAGGATCAAGGTATGCAAAGACAAGGCAGTGCTAACAAAATCTACACTTGAACTATCTTCAAAATACCAGCAATTATTTATTATATTAATAGTTATTATTTGCAGCAGAACCCAATTATTCCAGCCAGCTCCCAATAAACACTGCCTGGCCAAAAATAAAACCCAGATTCTCTATTATTTTTTTTGAGCCCAATGAATACTGGCATTGTCATCTTGGAATATGCTTGTGCAATCAGGGAAGAAAAAAATCCATTGATGGAATCACCTGGACATTCAGTATATTCAGGTAGTCAGATGACCTCATTCTTTGGGCACATAATGTTGCTGAACCTGGACCTGACCCACTACAGGAGGCTTGCACCTATTTGGCATTGACTTGTTTGAACCACAGACAGTAGACAAATGATTGAAAGTTTTTTTTTTTTACTCAATTACTCAAACATTTGTGAATGAACCCTAATACAAATATAGGCTAAAAACAACAACCATTAGCTTCCCCTTTAAATAGTTGAAAAATACTCCACAGTGTCCTCTGATATAATAAAAGAAGAACTTTAAAAACAGTGTGTCATTACCAGCCCCGTACATCATCTTCCAAGAGTACTGTCAATGAGTCTTCTCTCCCAGTGAAGCATGAATCATCTTTATAACAGCGCCCCATAAATGATTAAAAAGTAATGATGTAAATGGTCTCGACTGCTTGTCAATTCACCACCACAAAAAGGGAAATTATCATTCTTCTGGATAATAGTACGACTTCTTCTTGGAAATGTGAATCCACAGCATATGGTATAATCACATTCAGCAATTTCATGGTTTGCTTGAGAGGGAAAACACATGATATTTACAATGCTTGGAGGAGTGTGTTGCAGTTTGGTGTATCGATGCATAAGTCAAATTTACAATAGGTTTAAAGTAAAATATGAATGCATATATGCAGACCACACTCAGTTATATAGCTTATCTTTCTGTTAAAACAATGCTCTAAGAACACACATATGCAAATGTTTGAGGCAAAGTTGAGCCCTGTCTGAATCATGTTCTGAAGTCAGAGGTGAGATTATGCGCAGCTCGCCACACTTTGGTCGCGATCAGTCACACTCTCTCCTCTTTGCACTGCTTCCTCCATCAGGAATTATTTTTGCAGCTCCTCATTTCCTGAGCTGAATCTGTTCTGATTGCTGTGATACAAAGCAACACTTAAACCTGCGTGTTCCTGCACAGGTGACTGCGGCCGCACAGAAGAAAAAATGGATGTTCCAAGCTAAAAGCTAAAAGATATTTTCTTTATCTCCAGGTGTGTCTCTCCAATGTTCTTGGCCGCTGAGGCCTAAGGAGGAGTAAGCCACGCCCGGGGCCCCCATGGGACGTCCTGTTACCCAGCATGCACTGCTGCTGCTGCAGTGCATGCTGGTCTTACGGTGGGGATGTGTGGACACCAGGAGAGGGCCAGTGCTGCTGCCCGAATCACCATGTCACAGGATCGAACACCCAGTCATCCCACACTCAGGTGAATGACACATCAACAAGCTTCATCTTGTACAAAAATAAATGTACAGACCAAACAGAAACACTGTTGCTTAAAGACAGTTAAAGACAGTTAAAGACAGTTAAAGACAGTTTAAGACAGTTAAAGACAGTTTATTATTAATGTACAGCAACATTTGAAATTACATTTTGCAGCCAGTGATTTTCACTGAAAAAAAAACTATTGACATAAATATTGACATAAACATGTGCAGCGACCAAAACTTTTATTAGTTTACCTCCACTCACAAAGGCTCATATTTCTCACATCCTTTTAATTTAATCTCCTCTAGACAAACAAACATGTTTTGTTCTCTCTGAATGCCTGGGGACAAAACGTACTTTCCTTGACTGCATTTGTACAGCTTTTAGATACAGTAAATCCTTTGTAAAGCTTCATTGTCCCTACAATTCATCCTACATTGATCAACTAAAGTGTAATGAAATGATGTGAAACTTAGTCAAAAGAACATATCCATACTGGTCAATGGAGTACTGTCTGCCTTCTGCAAAGTACCAAGATGCCATTGAGTTGTTTTCAGTCCGATGGAGTCCCAGTCAGATAATCACACAGCATTATGTCTGGGGTGAAATTGACTAGAAAAACCAAGGTCATTTTGAACACAAAGACCTACCTCCATTTGAAGATTCCTATTCTGTGTTCTAGCATTTACTTTCTTTCCTGGTCATTGTCACTTCATTGTTAACAGTGACACTCATCCCTCAGATTCAATTGAGTGAGATGATGAAGAGTAACTGTGATACTAGCCCGTCCTGTGCGCTCCTCATGTGGAGAACCACACTGCATCTTGTGGGTCGTTTGTGGTCACTGCCTGTGTTCTCTAATGCACCGCAATGGCCCATTAACTCTCACTGGCTTAATGCTTTGGTTGAAATATAGCAGCATTATTAAAGGGGTCGACGCTACTGTTAGCAGTCAGACACGGTTCCCCAACATAAAGCTTGTTTTACAAAGGAACAGTATGGAAAGAGGAGATTTACTGTGGACTTTGTGTGAGTGATTATCTCAGCTGTACACAGATTTTGAAATTGAAAGAAACTTTGCATAGTATTATATAAATAATAATAAAAAAAATCTACCCCAGGTGAGTCAAATGTACAATATCTTAAATGAGAACACAAATGGAAATGCACAATGATCCTCCTGTCTTTGGACAAGAAGCTCAGCTGACCTTTGGTCAAATTTGTGGCATAACTCTTATAGGCAGATTATGTAGTAAAACATGCACATGAGGTATTATACAAAAGTATTGATGTGAAACTAAGGTTAATACTAATGCTCAACCTTGTTTTAATGGAGGTTATCTGGGTTTATGTTGCCTGTTGTATTTAATCCTTTGTTTACCTGGAGTATATTTAATTTCTCTTGTAGTCAGGTGAAATCAGCAGCTGCTCAGTAAAGATACTGAGCAGCTCTCATTAAGGTATCTGTTAATCTTTGCCTTCATTCTTAGATTTTTAATAATAACAACTTTCAGGCCTTGATGATAGTCTTTCAGCGCAGATAAATGCACTGTACACAAAACCAAATTATCCTCTTCTTTCTTCTTTTTGCAATAGATGCAAAACAGCCATGAGTCATTACACGAACCAAATGTGTCCACATACACACATTCAGTGAGTGAGGGGAGAGAAACCTCTTGTTAACGCTATTATCATGCTCTTTGTGAGTCATTGTGCTCCATGTAATGTAGAGTAATCCTTGGTTGTTGAGAATGGGCATAGTGACACTGGCTCCTTTTCAGTTGAGCTGGGAGGACTACAAACACATTAACTATCCCCCTGTGGACCATAACAACATCACAGCATAAAGCTGTACCTGGGGTAACCTCAGTATTTGGACCCACCTTAAAGAATACTGTACATTCAGCCATTTGCATTAATTTACTGCTGCTACTGACAAGGCTACATATTTATCCCTCAGCCTCTGTGCCTGGAGGAATCTTGCTTCCTTTTAACTCCATCCTGTTTTAACATGGAAAACAACTGGTTGTGACTGCTGTTGTTTCCATTTCCCAGACCGTCTGAAGCCAAAGCTCCTTTTCACGTTTCTCAACTTATTTTAGTCCCATCAACACAGCATTCATATCACAGTAAAATGCCTCATCAGTCATTTGAACTGTTAAATCTTTCACAAATGTCTGGTCTCTTGACTCTGTTTGTTGAGAATATACTATTGCAAACTGTGTAAAGAGAAAATGCATTTGTTTCTGGACACACAAAGTGAAACTACAAACAACCACAAGGCTTTAATTCATATTATAATAAATGAATTCAGTCAGACATTTGTTTTTCAGGCTAAAAACAGAAGTTGAGTCACAGCTGGTTTGGAGAATTAAACAATGTGGGCTGGTGCGGTCTGGGCCATCATGACTGTCCAAGGCCAGTGTGTGTGAGCTGCAGTGACAGCTCTTCATTTTGTCTGTGATTGTGGCCACACTGGGGAAGGGTGTGCCTCACTGGGGAGAGTGGTTTTCTGACTTGGCACAACACTTGGCTGACAGAACTGCTACTGTGGTGCAAGGATACTGTAGCCTATAAAGACCACTTTCAGCTTTGTACAGCGGTTTGACAAACGCTGGGTTTCAGAAAGAAACTCCACTTTAGCATCATCCTCCTGAAAGTTTCCCAAAAGGTAAACCCGCTATAGGCTACTTTCACAAGCACATGCCTAAATAAAGCTTTCAGTAGAAATGTGTCCAGAGTAGTTCATGTATAGGCAGTGCTTAAGGGTATATAACTATATAACAACCAGATCTTTCCATATCAGGATATTTGATATTTTTTATTCATACATCCGGTACTCCTTTATGTGCACAAATAAAGAAACACATGCAAAGTCAGGTTTATACTGACTTAATGATTGAAATCAAAATAGTCCACAATGATTATTGACCCTTGCCTATTTTTATACACATACAATACAGACACAGAAATATACTTCATTCTTTCATCTTTTTCCTGTTTTTCCCAGTCGGGGTACACCCTGTACAATGACCAGTTAGTCTCAGGGCTGACACTGAGACATCCACAGACAGACAACCTATATTCACTGGGGACAATTTAGATCAAATGTTCCAAACACGCGGTGGGAGGAAGCCAGAGTTGTATGTATAATTTGCCTGCAATATGTATTTTTACTTGTACTCAAATAACTTTACTTGACTAGAGAGTAACTTAATACATCGTAAAGCACATGTATTCAGAGCAAATGTCTTTAAAGGTTCACATAACTAGTTAAACAAACTATATTTGTTCTTTCACCACACGCTCTATCACAGCATTGGTAGTGTTATCCTAGCTCTTACCCCCTTGAGATGTACAGCATTAATAAGCCGTATTTAACAAGTGCTCCTGGGTGGAGGCTGTGAGGCTTTTAAAGGTTATAAACTGTGCTGTAAACACTGACTTCATGGGCCAAGCCGAGGGCCATGTCTCTGTGGAGGGGAACCAAGGGAGGACTTGTTTTACGACCACAGACAACGCAGTACTTTTATCATCCCTGAACGGCCAACGAATCGTTAATGCAATACAGCCAAAGAAACAGATACAATAATTTGTATTTTATTTTTTAAATATAGCATTCATAAACACAATGCGCTACAACTAATCAGATATCTTTTAATTGGCCATGTTGAGAACAGCAGTGATCATGCCTACAAACATAGGGTTCAATTCCTAGGCTGCATGTCCTCATGCTATGCTGGGTTTTTTCCAGATACTCCAGCTTCTTCCCACTCCCCAACTGCTGACTCTAAATTCCCCCAAGTGAATGGATATGACAGTGAATGGTTGTCTGTGTATGTGAACCATGCGACAAACTTTGCATTGCGCATTATGGACCCACTTAAGGCCCATAGTTGCTGGGATAGACTCCATGTGCATGTTTTAAATAGACTTTAAACTCACATAGTAGAAACCCCTTTGTTTAATATGCACTTCTTTTGTGAGCTTTTCTCTAAAATACTTAAAATACACAGATTTTTAGTGAATTTATCCATATTTATTTGAGATATGTTTGCTTTTCTTCTTTTTTTTTCTAAATAGCATAGTGGGAATTTATAAAGGTCTTGAAGTTCATCCATGATTGTTTGAAAAGCACAGCTAAATCACTTTGGCTTTTCAAATTGTTCAGCTTTCCTTTTATACTGCGCTCCAACACGTCAGAGATTTATTTAGACCCAATTGATGTGAGTGCTTCATGTTTTTGAATTGGTTTCGGGTGTTGCCATTGTTGTTCTGTCTGCCAGTACAACAGAGCACTAGAGTTCGAGAGCTGCCAGACCTGAGAGTGACGTGGCCTCTGATGCCAGTTGTAAATATTTATATAGGCTGTCATTTTGGTCTTCGCCCCATGTCAGAGCCGGGACTATAGCAAACGTGACGTGAGTGATGGTGTGTTCTATTTAGAGCCGGGCGGTGGGGCGGAGGGGTTAAGGGGATAAGCTGGAGGAAGAAGTGGGTGAGTGAGAGACTTATTATCCCAATCTGTAATTTCATTATCACTTCTATGAATCACAATCGGATCTGGATATTTACTTTAGCAAGCCCAGGAAACAGAAAAATAATATATATTTACTTTTATTATTAGTCTTTGTTAGTCTGAATTTGTATTTTTGTTTCATTCAAGCCTGTTTTAGTAATCGTGTCTGCTGAAGCACTGACCTTCTCAGGAGCTGAAAACTTCTATGTAGATAGATAGATATTTTTTCACTGTTTGTCTTAACAATTGTGGGGAAGGGGGTGTGTCCAACAGGGGAAAAGAGGGCATGAAATGGACATAGACCTGTCTTTTTCAGCAGAGAGAAAGCAAATACTCTCAAAATGAACAGGTTTTGAATAAATACATAAATAAATAAATGCAATTTTAAGATACAAATGTGAAAGCTAACCTGTCCAAATATCTTTAAAAAGGGTATAATCTAAACTTGTGTAGTGCCACATTGCTGTTAATGGTCATGACAGGCCTGTAAATCCTGTTTTGGTGAATTAAATTCTCACCTCACATCCCTTTTCCTCAGCCACAGAAGCCCACATATAAAATGCTCCATCTCCCCATTCGCCCGTGTTCCAGCGTTGGCTCGACATGGGAGATTTATGGGAAGCTGCTGACTTTGTCGAGCGGTGTCTTCCCTCGGGGGTTTCTGGCTGCATTTCTATGCCAAGGATCCTTTTCAATGGCACTAAAAAGCACGCCAAAAGATTGTGAGATTGGCACCCCAAAAACCCTTAAGCTCCCCATAGAAAAGGCAGAACAGAATTTCGGGAGGTAAATTTGGTATATTTTGTTAAAATGTGGCTTGTGCTTCTTGACTCTTAGAAAGAAGGTAGTGGGTTTGTTACACAGGCTTACATAAAGTCTGTCTGTGTGAAGTCGGCATGTCTTCTCTGTGTTACCGTTGGTTCACTCTGTGTTCTCTAGCATCCCATCACCACCTCAAGACATGCGTGTTAGGAGAATTTGAAATTCCAAGTTTCCTCTTTAATGAATAAGTGAAAGGTTGTCTGTTCGTGTATGTCTTGTCCAGTGTGTACCCCACCCAAGGCACATAGTTACTGGGATAGGCTTTGGGTTACATGCTTATTATTCCAGTTTTAGCATGTTGCTTTGTGGGGAGACTTACAGTGATCCCAGTATGTGCTATGGTAAAAAGCAGATGTTTTCGAAAGCTCCCTGTTCCTCTCAGCTCTTGTTTCTCTTTGAATCCAAAATCCCACATTTGTCACCACAGCCTGAAGTGCATCCTTTTTTGAACAGTCAAGGGAAAGAGGCATGCTTTCATTTGAAACACTGGCTGACAGGTGTGCTTAAAGTTAAAGATAATGTGTTTTGAGTGGGATATTCAGCTGTCCTCTCCCACTTCTAGATGGAAAGCTCCCTGGTAAATTTGAAAAAGAAGGAAGCTTTTGATATATGAATTTCAGCAATACAAATGCAATGATTGATGAAGTCACTGTAGTAACCACCCCATACAACTCTCAGCCTTGCAAGTGTTTTGTGACAGACATCTACCTATGTTCAGAGATTTCCCATAGATGGAAACACACTGAGAATGTATCCTTTTTTCTAAATAAAATTATTATGAGCTAGTGGCACGTGATAGACAAAAAGATGGATGGATTGCCATCAACTTAACCTATCGGGTAACCAGACCGTAGACAGACACCCGAGATCTTGTGATTCGATTGGTCAGGGGTTAATGGGTTGGGCGCCAAGAGGACAGGCATGTTGTGGATAAGATGTCAATGGCTGTCTGGACTATCTCGGCTTTGGTCTTTATATGTGCACAGTGTTGGTTTGCATCAAAAAACTGGACATTGATTGAGAATAACAAAAATCTCACAGGACATTTTATGAGCTGGACTTTGTACCTAATAATATGATGTGGTCTCATTGTTAATATGTTTGGTTACATATATTTAATTGTTGCCTTTAGCCAGACCAAATGCCTCTGACCTTTTAATATTTTCACCACAAAACGTCCACTCATTGGATATTTTTTTCTCTTTTGGTTCAGTAAACTTTAGCAATGATTTTGTGTGAAAATAGAACAGCAGTTTCTGAAATACAATACAGTATTCTAAGTTGCTGGCTTGATAATGGCTGCTGATTAGCTATTAACATGCAATTGAACACGTATACCCAATGAAGTGGCTAAAAGTTCTCTTATAAATACATTAATCCCTGTGACAGTGTGGCAGTAGAGCAGACTATCCACTGTTGTGAATCCATGAGCAAAATTTACAACCTTCTTCAACAGGGCTAATTCATCAGTGTAGTGTCATAAATCCACTCCTCAGATTGGTCTAATGTGTTGTGTCCTTTGCTTTGTTTGGCAGAAATGGAGCCATGGTTCTCCCGCTTCAAGGCCGAGGGCACGGTGGATTATTCACAGTTGACCTTTGACCCCGGACAAAATGAGCTGATCGTCGGCGCACGGTAGGTCATATTTGACTTTGTAATTGTATTGGCATTGGTTTTCTGTTCTCTTCTTTTATGATGTTTGTGTTGCCAAAGTAATGATTTTTTCCCAAAACAATTTTCAGGAGCCAGACAAAAGAACAATTTCATATTTTGTTTCAGCTCTATTGTCTTTGTTGAGTCCAGTCAGCTGTACTTTGACTTTGTGTGGTTTTCGAGACACTGAATTTCAAAAGATTGTTCACTTATTGTAACCTTTAAGTACACACTTCATAGATTTCATAGACTTCATAGAGGCATAGATGCGATTCCTACCACAAAGGCTTGGGCTGCTTCCACATGAAGTGTATTCAGCACTCTTCTTAATGGCTCGCCTGTCAATAGAAAGTCGCACTACAAAGTAAACAGGAGATAACAGAGGAGTCAGCTTGCGAGGGAAGCAGCAAAACAAACAGAAACAAAGTGAGCCTGGGGAATTTACTAATGCATCTTATAGAAGCTCAGAAGGAATAGGCTAATCAGGCAGAGTGTAGATACGTATGTTCAAGGGAGGATGAGCCAAGGTCTTTAAGGTGAGTAAAATTCACCCATGGGCGTCCTCATTAGGTGGTTTAGCCTTGGTTTAGTCCTGGGTTAGTCCTGAGTAAACCCTGTCTTTGTACTGGTTTATACCATGTATAACTTCTGGTTTAGACCTGGTTTAAATCTGTCTCTGGCTCAGGCCTTGTTTATTCTTGGTTTATACCTGTTTTCGCTCTGCTTTTGTTCCAGGTTTGTATCTAGCTTAGCCTGGGTGTTTAGTCTTGGTTTAACTCTGGATTAGTCCTGGTTTAGTCCTGGTTTAGACTCTTTTCAGTCTTGGTTGTCTTGGTTTAGTCCTGGTTTAGTCCTGATTTAGTTCTGGTTAAGTAATTGTTTTGTCCTGCGTTAAACCTATCTCTGGTTTTGTCCTGGTTCAGGCCTAGTTTAGTCTTGGTTTAGTCTTGGTTTAGTCTTGGTTTAGTCTTGGTTTAGCCCTGGTTTATACTATTCTTTATTATTAAGGGGCTTGGGTGCATTTGATTGCACTGCAGCCACCAATACTGTAGGCCTAGCAACACCTCTAACCCATTGTGTCCCAGAGCCATCTCCTATTGTTAGCGAAAATAAATCAGGTAATTCTAGGAATGTATGGTATTTGAAGCACTCAGAAAATCAAATAAGACATTTACTTCAATTGTCAGTGCCAATCCCGGTGGCTGTGAGTGTGTGAAAGGCGACACGGCTCAATGGTTGTCTGCGGGCTGTATCTGAAGTATGAGTGATAATGGAGCTAAGCAGCGATCGATGCAAATATCAATGCAGTAAAACAAGGGGCCGCGGTGAGGGTTGGGACAGGGCTATAGCCACTCTCCAGGAGACTGATGGAGTGAGGTCTGTGGGGGTCTTTAGGGGTCTGTGGGGGCCATGTACAGTACAATGAAAAGTGGTTAACACAAGAAGGCTAAATACTTGAAAAGATTGCTGAAATGTATAAAGCCCAGTTTCAAGAGAAATGTTTTAAAAGGGATTGAGGCTAAAGTTTGACGTATCTAAACCTAATTAATGTAAACCACCAGAGGAGCTCTAAACTGTCTTTGTGATGTATGGAAGTTTTCCTGATTCATGCAGTGATTACAGTTCAAAACATATACCCATTTTATTGTGGCAAGCTTGGGGGCACAACAATTATGAGCATTCACTAGAAGACTAATTCTATTTATATACCCAGACATGTTAATGATCTGTTGCCAATTCTCTTAATTAGTTGCAAAGTGCTTCTCCAGCGTATCTGTTGTGTTGCAACCATCCAATTCAAAGTGCTTTGGGAAAATGTAGTTAATTCACTATTATGAATAAAATATGGCTTTATGCTATGGTATTCAAGATGATGGCTTTCTTCAGTTGTTCTTGTTCTCTTTCCATTTTACACATGACCCCTATATTTTTGCACTGTTTTTGACAATATCACATTCTAGACTCTTTATATAATTTTCTCACTAGGTAGCATTTTTCACTATAAAAACTTAATTGCTGCCTCCATACCCTCCAATCCAAAGTAATAGTATATAATAGTTGCGTAGACTATGTACACGGTTTCTCAGGAGAACGTCTATTCTCTTTTCATGGAAAGTTGAAACTGCCACTGAAACTATTTTGTTTTGTGCTTGGTAAATGTGAAAAGCTTTAGGCAATTCAGGATAAGGACTTATTAGAGTAAGCTTTTCCTTCTGCCGGGCTTTGATTTTCTTTCAATCGTATACGCTTGTACGCTTTTCCCCTGTTCCTCCATCTCAGCTTGGAGAAGCTAGGAGATAAGAATACGAAACATATACATCTTATAGAGCTTTATAGTGTCTTTTCTTTACAGACATTACTTAACTGTTTGCTTCATTCTACAGGTATAAGTCAAAAAGTAGAACAATGCAAATCTCAATGTAACTTGTTAAAATTTGCTTAAAATTTGCTGGTTTGTGTTATCAGCAAGGAGGTTGTGGGGCCAATTCTCCAGGCAACACTCTGTTACAGCCTGTTTAGACGAAAATGCACAAGACAGCATTTATACATGTATGTACGTTGCCCTGTAGATGGGAGCCACATCTGGAGGGAAGTCTGCATGTGCTCTCTGTATTATTGTGGGTTTCTTCTCCAGCTTTCTCCCACTAACTAAAGACATGTACTAGGAGAATTGGTGTTTCTAAATTGCCCCTACAAAATGAATGTGAGTGTGAATGGTTTTATGTCAGTGTGCTTTCTATGTGTGGCAATTGTCCTGGGTGTACCCCGCCTAAGGCTCATAGTTGCTGCAAACTCTATCAGGAATAGGGGAGGGAATAAATGAATGGCTGAAACAAAAGTGGTGTCTGGGCGCAGCTTGGGGCTTTGGTTTTGACATTAACATTGACTTGTTTTCTTGTTTTTCAGAAATCACCTCTTCAGACTGAACCTAGAAGACCTGGCATTGATCCAGGTGAGCGTCTCCTTCCAGCTCTAACACCAAAGTCTGAGTCAGAGCGTACACAGACACCACACTGGCATCTGAACAACACAGCATTAGTCGTAGTTTACAGGAAAAATGTTGTGTCTCATGTGCTTGACTTTTCTGAGCTATCTACCATGTTATAATGTCTTTAATTTAATAGTATCTTGTCAAAAACATATCTGGAGTTGTACTTTGTTTTTAGTCACATTTTGATCTCTGCAATTGGCTATAGTTGGAAAGTAACAGATGACCAAAGAAAGAATTTTAAACAAATAGTTTTTTTGAACATGCTAATCTACTGTAGAAGAAAGAACAATAATTCCGATTGAACAACAGCCCTTTAGTAATCTTCAACACTAAGACATTTTTTTAAACTTCCTGTTTTGTAAAACCTGAGCTGCTAGTCAACAAGTGTGCGTCATTTAGAGTCACTTCAATTACTGCATTCTGAATGATTGTTCAAATTTTTGACTGATGTTTCAAAAATGTTGATGCCAGTTATCTTTTGTGTAGCTGACACTGTCATTCAAATGTACGCTAGAGTACTCATGTTTTTTTTCAATGAGTCAAGCTCGCACTTCCCCACTGAGCAAAACAATTTGTGGCCCACACAATTACCAAGCTCACGCCGACACATGAAGGGCTTGTCTCTAGGTTGTACCAGCAAGCGTTCTTTGATCGTTGTTGTTTGCCATTTTACACTCTGAAAACTATTGTAAAAGAGTACAGAGAAGAGAACAAAGGGACACTGGAGGGACGGTGTGGATATGAATCCGTCTGGAATAGAAAACGAGGAAAAATGTGGTCAAATAGGAAGTGGAATGTATCAGATAGGGAAGGAGTGTACAAAACCAAAGGGATTGTGAAGCAGTGAGTGGCGCAGACAGAGGGAAGAAAGCCCCCCATGGAGTGAGATGAGGATTCAAGCAGGGCCAGTCATTTGTGGGACATAGATGCTTTTAAGAGATGCTGTGCGCCTCCAGAGCAAGCACCCAATCATCCTTTCTTTTTTATTCTATCCCGCGGCCGCTATACTGCCCCAGAAGCAGGCCCGGTGATCCCACCGACCCAACTGAGCCTTTATCTCCAACATATTTGTGAGAAAAAGGGAAGAGAAGAGGCCTAGGGGCAATATAAGCTGACCTGCTTCAAGTCCCTGCTTTGCATTTGACTAGACCAGGACTGCTGAGTCAAGTCAGGGGCCCAATTCAAGCTTGTCTCCCATCACTTCCCTTTTAGATCTTTTCAACATTTTATCTTGGCTCTAAATGGGAGATTAATTGCAAAGACATCTGGTTGCCTGTGTGCTGGTTTACTTACACTACAGTGCAAATGTTTTGGGCAAGTTTAAATACATGTAGTAAAAATATCAGTTTACAAAAGAAAGATCTAAATCTAGTAATTTTAGCAATGTTTAAGGCTTCTTACATCTTTAGGTCTCGTCACGCTAAAGACACTCATTGACGTTGAGATCAGGTTTATGAAGCTAATCTAGGTGAACATTGTTGCTAATAGAAACCAAGGCAATGGGCTTGTGTCACAATGATGACAACACAATATAATAATACAGTTGGGGATCCAGATCCACACCAAAAATGAATCATTTCTTGCTCCCTTTTTGAAAGAATTCCCACTTTATTCCTTTTCTTGCAATCATTTCCACAGTGGTTCCAATTGTTTGCGATAAAAGACTTTGATAAATGTTCAATACATTAGACATTAGTCAAATAGATCTAGGGATCCTGATATACTGCCGTAAGCAACAGAGTTTCCGTACAATCAGTTGTTAGCTGTGTGTTGCATGAGAGCTCACACCAATTGCATCCTCTTACAGCGGGAAAACAAGCTAAGCGCTACACCTACGCTTGTCTTTGAGATTTCATCCTTTCCCTGTTGCTCAGCCCTGTCAGATAATTCCCGATGGCAGTGATCTGTTCTTGCATGGCTGACAGCATAAAAAGGCACTGGTGTTGTAAGGCTTGACTGGCTTACAGACAATGTAGTATAAAAGGCTTAACCATACTTTAAAAAGGTGTAATAATTACCATATGATCGATGGTGGGCTAGGCCTCTTTTGTTGAGCATGCATGAAAAGCAGAACAACAAACAAACTTCTGAGGTCATCCAAACCTCTTTTATTCTCTTGAAAGTTATTTTTGTTGCTTCAGTGTTATAACAAATTATAGTCACGGCTTTGTATTAAAGACGGTTTGATGAAGTTAAAAGGACGTTAGTACACCTGCCTTTCAGCAAGGAGGTTGTGGGTTCAATCCTCAAGATGACCAACTCACAATCCCTCTTAGTGAAGTATACATGTCCTCCCTGTGTCACTGTGGGTTCTTTCCAGCTTCCAATGTGCATAATGACTGTACTGTAATTACTATTGTTCGTTGAAGGCCCACAGTTGCTGGGATAGACACCAGTCACCCACAACCCTAATGGAAAAAAGCAGAAGAGATTAATAAATGGATATTATGAAATGGTATATAATGTAAACCCTATAATTAATTAATTGAAAACTCTCCTTAAATTTTGTGAAAAGTAACTAAAATGAATGCTCAGTGGTCGTCCAACTTATTTTCCAGCCATGGCTTTATATTACAGAGGATTTAGCGCGTAAGGAACAGGCAAACATGGTGGGCTATACCCAGTCTATTGCTCATATCGAGTTGAGACACATAGATCGATGTGGGCTGAAGCCAGTAACCATAATCTCCTCAGTAAATGCCCTTCTTGCTCTGAGGTAATGAAAAATAGAGGAACATCAGAAGTTGCTGTGAAAAAAGGGCAATGAAGCTAAGCCCTTTGAGAACTTTTACACTTTCATTGGCCCGTTGTGTCTTTTGAGGCCACTCTGCGGATTTGGTCTTCAATAAATCCCCCAAGAAGAAAGGGTTCAATCACTTAGAGACATAAAGGTTGTCTTAAAAGCTGTTTACAAGAAAGGCAGGTCTCTGAGTAGAAAATCTTCACATTACGTGGGCACCGCTATCATGTGCTCAAGCTGAATGGTAATAGGGTTGAGATAGAAAAAGTCAAAAGTTTGAAATATGAGCCTGCCCTTCATAAAACCTTGATTGGAGTGAATATCTGGTACTTGAGTTGTTGTTTTTTTTTTTTCATTGGCATCTCAACAGCTTGAGGTCTTCCATGCACCGTCAACCTCTACCCTCATCTTCAGTGATGTGCAAAACACTGTCAGGAACAAAAGGTGGCCACATTTCTCCCCGTTCAACCCTTAACAGCTTCTTAAAACTCTTATCTAAAGGGACAAGCACTCAAGGTAAACTTTTCAGGATTAGTGAGACAGCAATTTGACTGCTGCAAACATATGTCAAATTAAAGTTGTGTCAGTTGATGGTGGAATGATTCGTCACTCAGAAGCAACTTTTAAGCTCACCTTTACTTCAGTGTCAAAGTATCAAAATCTATTATATATGAAGATGGTGCCCATACTGATATAGCAAGTTTGGCAGATATCAATTCTGATATATTTTGGAAATATGTGATGGTATGGTATGTTTCCTATGTTTTATACTGAAGAAAGGTTTGTTTGTAAATATTAATGTCTTCTGAAATTATCCTTTTGCACAATAGCTTAACATCAGCCATCTATATAATCCGATAACAAATTCAGTCAACCTTGTGGATTCTGTACTATTGTGACTTAAGGAATAAAGAAATTATTTCCTTATTGTTATGTATAGAATATACCATACAACTACAACCACAAACCCTTTTCCTCTGTTCAAGGTGAATCTTCTTTATACCCTTATCGGTTAGGATTTGACCTTATGCTCTTTGTGTTTTTCATTTACCACGCTGTCTTTAACATATGCCAACCTTGGACCAGACAATCTAGACTAGATTCCACAGTTACGACCCAGCTCAGCTAGGGATAAGGGAAGTAACAAAAACCAAGATGTAAAATGGTAAAACCAAAGTAAAGGTAAGGCTAACAAAGTGAAGGTAAGGCTAACAAAGTAAAGGTAAGGATAACAAGGTAAAGGTAAGGCTAACAAAGTAAAGGTAAGGATAACAAGGTAAAGATAAGGCTAACAAAGTAAAGGTAAGGCTAACAAGGTAAAGGTAAGGATAACAAAGTAAAGGTAAGGATAACAAAGGGAGTCCACAAAAGGTCAAAATTAACTAGGTAGCCAAGTTAAACTAAAAAATCAACACAACTGACAAAACTAAATCAAAGTCACAAATACATACAAGTGACTCATATGTGTCTCAACAAACTAAGTCACAAAAAGAACACAAGTCACACAACAACAAGAGACACAGGTCAAAGGTCAAAGTGGCATGCTGTTCACATAAAATCCGAGCAGCCCAGATTACCAGGCGGGCGTGTCTTTTATAGGAGTGGCAGCTGCAGGTGGAACCCCAGGATTGGCCACAGGCTGGAATGCCACACCAAGGAAACCAGAGGAAAGGAAGCAGGTAGAAGGCAGCAACCAATTAGGGGCAGTTATCAACTGTTACAGGGGCAGGAGGCCAGGGGCCAAAAAAATCCACTTTCAAAGGGCCACTAGAGCAAACACGGCTGCTTTGTCTGTATTTGCATTGCTTTTACTATATAATGTGTTGCTGTTTGATAGCTCAGTGTGTAAACTGCAGAGCTAAGATGCATTATGTTTTAGATATGAATAGTCGCCAGAATTTGTATGCCGCTTTCTCTCTATAGTAAATCAGAACAGAATGCAGACAAAAGCTTGAAACACTGTGATATTGCTTTAGTCGATCAAATCAAGGATAAGGACACTCTGCAGTTCAGTACAACAGAGCAATATAAAGTAGGACCAGAAATACAATACCTGAAACGGTGTTCTTAAGAGAGCTGTGTGATACTGTACTATGCCATTCATTAATTTCACTCTGATTATTCCTGACTGGCGTTGTAAGTAGCTGGAATCTCAGCAATTACTGGCGTCCTAGACAATGAGTTATTGATGTCGGGGCGGACGGTAACACACACTGACAGTAGGGGTGGGCGATATGGTGAAAATGTCATATCTCTATTTTATTAAGCTAAGATCACAATTTTGATTTTATTATGATTGAATTGTATTTTTACACATCAGACTACTCAGTGCCAGTAATCAGTGTCTTCCCTTGTAACTCCAAATTCAATGTACATCCAATCCAATCTTCATCATACTTAATACTTTGTATTTTCCTTTTTTTATTAATATGAACACTGGCATTGTTACAGTAAATATGATGGTGAAGCGCAGAGCATAAATCAATGCATTATATCACGATTCAACAATCTTCTCAGATTAGCAGATCATCATAACTTCATATCACAATTTGATCTGTTATCACCATATCACACACCCCTAATTGACAGACAACCATAAACTCACATTAATCGCTAGGGGCAATTTAGAGTCACCAATATGCATGCATGTATTTGGATGGTGGGACATGGTGTGTGGGCCAGCCCGAAGACCTTACTGAGCCCTACAATGTGCTTTACGGCACTGTCTATTGCAATTACAACTCGTCAGAGAGACAATTAGTCCTGATAATCATGAGCTAACAGCGTCCTCTATATTTTCGGCAGCATTGCTAATTCAATCATGGACATGCCTAACTCAGCCATTTAAATGCATAGAGTATACATTGGCCTGGGATTGAGATTGGCCCATAATATTATGCCTTGTTCGGATTGGGGGTTCTAATAAGCGAAAGCATAGCATTGGAACAGGCCAATAAATAATCTTTTCATGAGGTTATTACGGCTACGACCATTCGCTTAGGCATGACATCTAGCCCAATTTTGAGCGCAAATGTTTCAGGCCCTTACATCAGCAGGCCCGCAGTGTGAATAGTAAATATTGTGCCAGTACATCAAAAGATAATATCAGAAATTCATAAAAGAGATTAAGTATTCCCCAGCTGCTCTCTCCAAAAGCTTACCACATCGTCGTAACGAGACGTACAGACAGTCATTTCACAGACAGCTGTCAGCAAAAGAATGTGTTCTCCGGACTTTATGCAAAATTCATTCAAAATCATGTTTAAGAATGCAGCTCAGGGCTTCTTGTGCCTACACTGTCTCTGTTGTTCAGTCTTTGTGTCTATGTACTTTGGTTGTTTTCTGTCCAGCACTTATTTTCTTCTGTTTTCCCCTTGTCTATCATCGTACAAGCCCACACGGGTATCTCTGCTTCACCCACCTCTTGTTGACAATAGCCCTTTAGTGTTAGTGCTGCTCGAACATAATGGCTTATCTCAGGGTATGAGCCTATTAGTAGGCATAAGGTCATGGACTGTTTCAGTAAGCTCCACCACCTCCAATAATATCTTGACTGGAGTCTGCCAAGAAATATACTCTCTTGTTTGTTTGTTGTGTTATTCAGTATGACTTGACACAGTACAGGATTGAAATAAATACGTACATGCCAAATATAATTAATATAATAAATATTCCAGGCAGTTATGAGTGATGTCCAATATATGTGCCATGTCTGAGTCTGCTCCAGGGCAGTTGCGGCTACAGAGGGAGCTTACCACCAGTGTGAATGTGGAGAGAATGAATATAGACTCAACTGTAAAACAATGAGTGTATATAAAAGGTGCTTTAGTAGAAAGTTAGTCAAATCTATACATTTAAGTAGTCTTTTTTGTAGTTTTTCTCAGTATAAATGGAGAAATTATTCCCATAATTGTAAGCAAAATTGTCATAATCTTCATCAGCATCAACTCTACTCTCTTCATCTCTTTCCTTTGACCTCTGTTCCTTATCTAAGCCTCTGTTTGACTTCAAGCCAACAAAGGCATGCTGTTAGTTTTCTCTCGTGAGGCAGAGAATTATTACTTAACAGACATGCTCTCGACATATTTCATTTGGATTCATCTCGGGAGCAAAGTGCCTCAACAATAGCATGTTAACGAGCTTTTAATGTCCCTTAATGACCCCGGCTCTTGCCTTTGCCATGGCTGTGATTGTGTTCATTTGCAGCCGGGGAGTCAGATAGGGCAGATAGTTGTAGTAGTCAATGAAGCCTGCACTTTTCATACTTAGACTGACTTCCCCCTTTTATAATAGCCATAAGGTTAACCTCTTAAAATGTAATAATATAGTGTTCACATAATATGCTTTGAACCTTGTGGGATATGGATACATTGGACTCTAATGATAAAAGCAACCACTTTGCCCCAATTAAAGTGATCCCATGTAACAAACTGTGATTGATTTTTGCAGTATTCATAAGGGAATAAGTCTTGGGGCCATTAGCAGGTTATGCCATTGCCCACCCCCCTGCGATTAGCGAAAAAGCACTTTGAGCAACCCGCCGCGATGCTTGGTGTGCAGCCTAGGAGAGCTGCTGATCTATGTGGTTTATGTCTGTGGTGGCTTGCCCCAAGAATAGCCAGCTCTGGTCTGGAATGTGAACTGGCACACTTACACACAAACACACACACCAGAGAAAGAGACAAGTCAGCTCCTATTAATACGCCATATCTTATCCTCCTACAGTGCCACACACAGTAAGGTCTCTTCATGCTGATTATGTGAGCTGCTCATGTTTTCATGTTAGTGTGTGTATGTGTGTGTGTGTGTCCAGGGCTCCAGGGGTGTGTAGGGTGGAGAATATGGGTGTCTGAGCTCCCCAAAGATTGCTGAGGTGGAAAGCTTAGTCCTTGTAATAAAATACACAGAAAACTCCCAGAGAAAGATAAAATAAAAGCACAGCCTGCTCTCTGCAGAAGGAGGGCTTGACTTGCTTTTACCCATGCTCAGGAATGGAAAATATCAAGAATTTGAGAAGGAAAAACAGCACAAACAATGTGTATTGACAATAATCTGGTGATACTGTACGTTGCATAAGATAATATAAGTGTTTTCATCATAGTATAACATTAACGTAAGTACCACTAACAGTGTGGTTGATGGTTGCAGTCTGCTATAACCAGTGCACATTGTGTTGTGTTCTTGGGCAAGACACTTAACCCATGTTCCCTGAATCTATAAATGTGTTTGTGTGTTTGATAGTGGTTTAAATGACTGCCCCAGGGCAGCTGTGGATACTGAGGTAGTGTACCTCGAGTACATTATAAAAAGTGAATTGAAATTGCGCTATATAAATCCAATGCGTTATTATTTTGAAAAATAAAGTTGTATTTGTGTATCCTAAAGAGACTAAACAGAGAGAGACTAAACAGCTCTCCTCCTTTCACCTCATTTATCATTATTGTACCAACCAATTTTCTATGTTAAGTATTCCTGTCCCTGCAAGTCACAATGCGCTCGTGGCATTGACAACTAATTCAGAGAGTCAGATCTAAGTCTCTCTCTGGCCCTTGCGCTGTCTCCAGGCCAACACTCATTTCATGAATAGCCAACTTTTATCAATGAGGGAGAGCTCCCAGAGGTCACAACTGAAATTAAATGGATGAAATTGGAGCAGACCGGTCTCCACAACCTCCGAGGATTTATCTTATTTCTTTCTGTGCCGTTGAAAAATGCAAAAGATGTCCCTGTGTTCCCCCTCACATGTAAATCACCTTGACATACCACTCGGGGGACTCACATCTTCTGTCTTAAGATGGCTGCCGCTCCCTCGCGCATAAATCACATTGGCATTTTGCACCTGCCATTTGTATCTGGAGGTCTCCGCTCAGTGCACATCTTAATTGGATGCTGTTTCTGTCTTTAACATGCTTAGTTTATAAACTTGAGTGCTTTGCGTGTCTGGTATCAAGCGAAGATGTAATATCAGATCCATGACATGTTTCTTTAATACATTCACTTTAAGGTCTCTACACATCCTATAAGTCTAAAGCAGGGATGGGCAGTAAGGAACTATAATTAGCCTACTTGAGTAACTTTTTAAACAAACTGGGCTTCTAATCAATTCAACTGTATTACTTACTTATATGTTCTACCACAAAATCTGCATTATCTTTCTATTTCCTTGAGCTCTTGTCATTTTTAAAGTCCAGTTGAAAAGCAATTTGTGTTTCTAGCAAGAACTGTGACTCTTGGGACATGCACAAGAGAGATGACTTACTTCTCAATGACTCATTTAGTCATTGTAGTAAATCTGAAGTAAATCCCTTGTATTTAAGCAAAAAATGTTATTCACTCAACAGGACAGGAGCAATACATGATGATCTATTATTTATCCAGAGCTAGAACTGTCAGGAATAAGGCGATGAAGCTGTTTTTTTGTTTGTTTTGGGGTTTTTTTACCCACAGCTATTATTTAGTTTAAAGAAAAAGCCAAATCCAGACCACTGTTTGTACTTCCTGGTTTGTGTACGTACGAGTTCTCCATGTGTAAGATAGTGGTAGGGGTATGGGAAGAGCATCAGAGGCACTAAGAGGGAGATTCACGCAATTTCACAAAATTACTTGCAAGAGTTCCCCATTATTGTGCCATATTTTTGAGTAATATTTTTTTAAACAGTACTCTTACAATTTTGGCCACTCTACCCACTTCTTTTCTAAAGTGCTTTTACCTCGAGATGTGCCAGTTCTGCAGAACCAGTCATTGTGTTTTCTGTTCCTGAGAGGTTTTTTTATGTGCATCATGTTGACAAGTTCCTCAATGTTTCTGATGTGTGTTTTCTTTGTCTCGACAGGAAGCGGAGTGGCACTGCGATGAGTTCACCAAAGGAGCCTGCTTCAGCCGTGGCAAATCGGAGGTGAGTTTAAGCGATGGCAGAGGATTTGAAGTGTCGCACTTTTTGTATTACTTTATCAGGCACTTGTCACTGCGGGGAAGAGAAGAAAAACAAGTGTTGCATTGTCTTTGGACAGTCTATAATCAATCCACGCTTAATGCTTTTATAAGGAACCAGCTCCAACAGGATTGGAGACACTAATAACAGATTCAACTATTTATTTATATATTTTTATTTATTTGTATTTTTTTAACAGTGATGTTAAAAAAAAACAAAATCACTGTTTATCTTTTAACTAAGTTGTTTTCTATCTACCAAAAGAACATAATTGTGCATTCACAGGGAAGTTGTGTCAGTGTGGACATAGTTTGAAGGTCCTAATTTTGACATTTGTTCATTTGTGTTATTGCAGTATTAGAGGAAACGATAGTTGTTATAATTTAGCCCAATTCTGACCAGTAAATCCAGAGCTTTGCACAGGTCTTCACCATAAATAACAAAAACTTTAGCTTAGTGTAGTAACTTACCGCATATTGCATATATTCCAAATTTTGTGCCACCCCATACTCAATATACAGTAGTTTTATCAAGTTTGATAGATGCCAAGAATGATTTGTGTGAGATCCTAATTAGTCCTTGCATAATAAAGCTTCATCTCCCACTCTTCCATAATGTAACTTGATGTGTGTCAGATTCTGTGCATTGAAATTACCAGCATTTTTGTAATTTCTCGTCCCATTTGAAGTGTGCTGACGAGCCAAAATCACCTATAACTGAGCCCATGCATTTTAATCAAAATTGGAGAAAAAAAAAGCTTGCCAAAAAGCCCCAAAGCCAAATGCCATGAAAACGACAGAATATTATGAAAGGTGTAGTTTAGGGGCGGCAGTGGTGCAGTGGGGTAGGCGCTCGCCCCTCGACCAGAGGGTTGGTGGTTCGAGCCCCCGTCCGAGCGCATACTGTCGTTGTGTCCCTGGGCAAGACACTTAACCCAC
>JAVQKC010074689.1:0-14366 GCA_036025475.1 Philypnodon macrostomus | reverse complement strand
TAAGGTGTAAGTATTTCACAGGTGGTAAAATACTTATACAGATGAATTTTGTATTGCACATGATATAGTATTGCACATACATGATACATACATTCAAATAGTGCAGCAGCAGTAAACATGCTAGTGAAAATAAGCCTTTCAGTCAGAGGCCACTGACAAAGCTCACTTTAAACGTTGCCAGTTTCTGTTGTATGTCTATAGACACTTTCAAAGTTTGTAAACAGAATGTTCTAAATTCCGTAATGAAGGCAACTGGAGACATGACCGTAATACATTTTGATTGGAGAAATTAGCATTAGCCACAAAATATTGCAAATCAAGATGGTTTTGACAACCACTCTGCTACATGAAGGTAATGTCAGAGCCTGGATAGGAAACATACCACAGAAAAGCTCACCACAATTTCTACATTTTTGTAAAGTTAACTCACATTTGCCTCGAAATACATTAATTCTGTAATTTTGAACATTCCATATCACATGCATTTTACAGTGCCAGTAATTAGAATTATTAACCCCAAAACACACCTGTGCCTGCTACCTGAAATCGTTTTGTACATTTTGAGATCATATTACTGACCTGGAATTCTTTACTGCTCCTTTAAATGAAACTATGTGTCAAATAGATTGTTGTTCTTCTTAATGCACACTTGGGAAAAGCATGTGCCTGTTAGAATATATCAAATGGTAGAAACATATAGAGTGGGAGCACTGTCAGAGGTGCCACACATGGAGGCTGTCACATCCACAATGCATATGTTAGTGTGAGTCACTTGGGCTCCATTATATTATATGTCTCTGTCCCCTGGGGCATGGCCTTAAAGACAAAGCAGGAGACATACTTCCTGAAGAAACTGTATATTTTTTTTCCCCCATTGGCGAGGCCTTGAATTCGGATCCAAGACTCTGCAGGCCGGCACACCCTAATGGATATCCAACAGTGTTTAACAAGCATGGAACAGAGCGTGGTGGGCACGGTTTCTCCTTCAATAGCTGAGACATTTTCACATTGGTTAAAGTGGTGGTTGTCTTTGTATTTGCTTCAATTGATGAACAAAACCATTTCCACTAAAGGCCACAACACAAGATATATGTAACAAAAGTAGTGGTTTAAAGTTGCTTTTCCTGCAGACCTAACTTTTGACATACTCCATATGGGCTTCCATTGCACGTTAGAGAAACTGGTGAATCTAAACAGTCTATTTATAACTAATCATTTGAAAGAGGATAGTCTGTCTGTGTATCTCTGTATCTCGCCTACTGTATGTAACTAGCTTGCCACTGTCCAGGGTATATTCCACCTAAAGCCCATAGTTGCAGGGATAAAAAATAACAACACAAACAGTCTACTTTATTTTCCTGAGGTTTTTCTGCAAAACTGACTCAGCTCACTGCCTTTAAGTGTATCCAAAAGACATCCTGTAAATGCAGCCAAGTAAATGTTGAACTTAAAATCATTAGCTACCCACAACAAAACTATGAATACTAATACGGCTATATTTCTCACAAACAGTGAATGTCCTTGAATGATCATGTGCTTGTTTAAAATCCCATCAATTACACATGCATGACCAAAATGCTAAATGTATTTGGAATTATTTTTATGATTAACATTACATTGTTGTTATAAATTCGTGTCAACCCTGCGACTAGGCTGTACCCTCCGTAGCTCCAGTCACCCACAACCCAGCAACAACAAGAATATATAGAAAATTGAGGAATAAATGCTGATGAATATATATTCCTTTTGAACATTGCTTACAGACCTGTCATCATCGCATGACCAGTTGTGGCACACTCTGCCTCATTAGCGGCACGTCATGTGACACTCCCTCCTCGTGCCACAGCACTGGGGCAGACCCACATGGGCGCACTGTTATCTCTGATTGCTGCTCCGTGGCAGAGGCCTGATTAAGTGTTTTCATCCCGCTAGTGCCGGCGTGCTTGGAGTGTCAGTGGTATGAGTGAAGACAAACATTTGACTTTCAAATGAGCTTGGCAGAGATAAACTTGGATGCCACATATAGGAGCTATTCTTGAACACTGGAAAGACCGTGATTGAAAAGGAGCAACATAAACAAAGCACAAAGATATGAGACAGGAATAACACCGTACAAGGCGTAAACATCTCGGGAAACTTTAGAGAACACATAAGTGAATCAGAAATAAAGTTCTCCGGAGGGAAAAGTGCACAACTCAGTTATTGTTTATTCTTGTGTCATTCAGAATATTGCACTGATTGTCCTTGGTTGTTGCCACAGGAGCTAGTACAGAAGAAAAACAGATTTTTTTTTTTTAAATGAAGCTTTTCCCTTCCAAGTTACCATGGCAAATCTTCTGTCTTTTAGTGATTTGCAAATATATTGCCAGATGCCCTCTTCATTTATTCAGGCTTGGGATTATCCAAAAGACTTGGTTGTAACCCCTGTGAGTGATATGTGTGTGTATCATATATCTAAAAGTGACTGATATTATACATTGTATTTAAATTCAGAATTTTCCACTGTGTTATTTTTAGGACGCTAACTGACTTCTGCAGGGGGATGGCCGATGAAAAATAGCCTTTTTGGCTTAACTCAGGTGCATTTATATTTGTTTGAATGTTTATTAATGTACATTGTCCCTATTATCAAATAAATAAAAAAAAATTCAATATATTAAATAGTTTCCTATCTAGTATACACCGTAATGATTAAGTTAATTATTAAAACTAGGGTGAATATTTTCCATTCGATACTGTATTATTGAGCTTTGGTTCATATTAATGTCAGAAACCTCACTGTCTGGAGAACTGTGGAGACACATGCCTGCTGGCTCTGAAGACGTGGAACATTTGTTGCCCTAGGATAAATCTAAGTCCTTGCAACCTCCCTTTTCTTCTAGAAATCGACACATCTTCAAATGCTTTCTGAAGCCATTACACAGTGACAGGATGAAATGTAAAAATGCTTGATTTGAAATCAGAATGAACACAGCTGGAGTGAAAAATCCACAATGTCAGATCCCACTGTTCACGCCCGCTTTACCAAGACTGACTCACGCATACAGGCTCCAATCAAGTCAATCAACTTTTTCACTTTCTATTCTGACAAAAACCTTTCAATATCACATTTTTTCTCCAATGTTATTCTTGACAAATAATTAATTCATGCATTGTACAAAAAGTCAAATGACTCAGTGTGGCACATTGACTTCTGCATGTAATGGCTTCTCCAAAATAAGATATTATTTTATACCAAGACAATTTCCAAAGGGGGAAACAATAAAGAAACTATCAATAGTCTCTACACTCACTACCACCACAACACATTCCTACATAGGCATTGTGGGTGTTTTTGCCATGGAGACAAAGGCAGTTTGAAGCAAGTTAGCGACCTGCACCTGAACCACTGTCATCCCATATTATGCTATCTGCAATAGTGCCTCCAAATTATGCTTTTATTCCATATAAATGCAAAACAAAAATACAGATAATAAATGTGTTGTTGTGTATTTAAGGCAGTAAAACCCCATATGCACATAAAACTATGATGCACACATGAATATAACACAGTTATCTTTCTGTTCACTGAAAGAGCAAATGAAATGGTGTTATTGAGGAGACCCATCATCAACAGCAAGCAAACCTGCTGCCATCCCTGACCATTACTCCAGCCCACCTTGTGCTGATCTCTGACAGAACCATAAGGTCAATGTGTACTTCAAACCAGCTTTGGAGTGAACCATGTTACGCACTAGAACTGAAGTATCACCAATCAGTGTCCCAGGAAGAAAAGAAGACACCAATTTGGGCACGAGAGCGCTCTGCTTCAACGCCAAGTGTCATGCACCGCAGATGAGACTCCAGGACTGTCTAAGATTTTCTGCGAAGTGAAAATGAGGAAACCATAAACAATACTGCTCCAGGAAAAGTGTTCCCAGTCCTTGGCAGAGTAAGTGGTTGTCACGGCAACAGCCAATGAAATTTAAGGCAGCACTGACACTATCTATTTTGTCTCATCGCTGATTGATGCCTACAATATGGGCACATGTGGTTCTCTTAAAAGGAAGATTTCCACCAAGATGTAGAGAAAGAAATGAAGTTATTTTTAGGTCAAACTACAAAAATCAAGTAATGAACCAATAAACAGGAGTGTATGCTTCAGCAATAAGGACATTTCAGGAGACAATAAGATGTTTTCGGAAAAGACTCAGAGGCAAGAGACTAAATGTGGTTCAGATATGATTATTATGAGAGACAGAAAAAGCTTTGTGTTCACGGTGCACATTAAAATATATGTCTGCATCATGTTTATTGTTTCTGTTGTAATTCTGTTAGAAATATGAAATAGAAACTGCAAAATATGTGTTCAAACCACTGTTATTCTGGATACAGCAGTTGATTTGATGGGTTTGACAAATGGCTTTTCAATTGCCATTATAATGTCACATCAGATGTAAATGTGAAGAGGATGAACAGTGGTCACATATACTGACATAAGATGATGTGACATGTTTCAGAGTGTACTAACTTGGCTCTCTTTACAGTGGCCTTTAGGCTGCATCTCGCACTGAGTTGCTGCTGTTCGGTCTCAGTGGTAAGCTAATTGATTTCACCTGGCCTCCCAGGTGTAAATTAGCCCCTGATTAGAACTCTGATGAAAAGTTCAGCTCCATCCCTCCCCACCCCCCCACCCCCACCTCCTCCACCTCACTCCACTGGGCTGCACCATCACGGACCACTTCCCCTTCACTTTGAGTGACATTCAATTAAAAGTGTTAGTAAGGAATCAGAGGCACTCACTCCTGAATGTTGCACTAAATATGTCTGATTTCTCCTTGTTCAACTGTGGCCCAAATGGAATACAATATGCTCCTGGTTTCAGTTGTATAAACTTCTGTTTGATTCCCACAGTGTTTCTTATAGATACATAAACTTTTTGGTCCTAAGTCATCAACTTTCATTGCTCTGAATACATTAGAAAATATGTGTGGTGAGGCATGATTTTGAAATGTTTTAATATATTTAGACAATAATTGTCAGTCATATAAATAACTGAAAAGACTGATCTTTCTTTCGTTAGATGTGAATCCCACTTACTGCGTTGCTAACAACAGGAAGCTTGTCGATATGAAGTGTGAACTAAAGTCAAGTTCTTTTGCACTTTGCTGAAACACTGTAATATATTCAAAAACTGCCTCAGGCAGCAGTGCATTTGAAGCAGCCATTGTATTATTTTATAAAGACATCTTGGAGCCATGTACACATTCAAATGATGTAAAACCTGCTCAGCTTTAGAGAAAATATTTTGACAAGGACTAGTCACAGTGCTGTATAATGTAGCATTGTGCTCCCCACATTATGGAAGTGCTCCACCCCATACACTGCACAGTGTAGTATTTTCACACAAAACGTCTTTGTTTAACTTTACTGTCATTGTTTCTCAAACTTGTAAAGCCCTGTTTGATTTGAGTTGCATTGCTCATGGCAGCTGGACATGTTGTGGCATTGCTGAAGTTCTTGTAACATCACTTTGATTTTTTTTTTATTCAGGACTCTATATTGTGCATGTTTAAAGTTGATGGGGAAATAGCTGAAGAAAACCCACTTAGGCATGGGGAGGACATGCAAACTTTAGACAGAAATGCCCTGCCCTGTACTGGAACAACACTAACCACAGTATTTAATATTTTATGCTTTGGGAATGGCCATCAGAAAATGAAATGAGTTCATAAATTACAATGATTGAAGATGTTGTGACAAGCTGTTATCAAGATGTCCACCGAAAACATAGAGTGATTGATGTCCCACCTGATTTAGCAAAGATTTTACTATATTTTGACAACATCTCCAAAAGCTCACTTCACAGAGGACGTAAAGTTAGGATGTAAAGTTGTCTTTGAGAGGACTTTCTGTTGACCGACTTCAAATGTTCTTTTGAGCAATCTCGTCATCGGTGACATGTGTAAGATTTCACTTAAATTTAGCTAAACTTCTATTGCCCCCACTGTTATGTTCAAACCATGGATAGCACTTTAACCAAAATGTAGGACCCTAACCCTAACCCATCTGCAGATGACCATCTCTGACAAACACCAACTCTTGAAGCTAATGGGCCCTTGCAGATACAGGGCAGATAAGTGGCCAGTGTGTGTAAGGGCCCATTTAGATGACACCATGTTTCCAACAGTGTTTTTGTTTTCCCAAAAGGCATCGATTCCAAAAATGCTGGGGAGGTGGTTTCGCAGCAGAGTGCCATTTTCACAGTCCCATCCTGAATGGCTATTGGCTAAAGGCATCGGAGACCAGCGGATGCAAACTATATTGTTGTTTTTACGCTTGATACAATCATATTTTGAGAAGTATAAATGCTGTCTTGTGCATTAGAATGGATCAGCACCGCTCCAGAAAGCCTTAAGATGTGACCGGACAGAAATTTGACTTCTTCTAGTTTGTGTTGTGCTGTGTCTAGTTCTAAAGCTGCACACAGTGCCCTTTGCTGGATAAACAGGGGTATTACATATTTTTCAGGTGTTCATTTTTACACCTCATTGTTTCTGTATATACATGAATCGGACATGGCCATTTTCTGTTATTTTTGAATAAGCATCGTCTAAATGGGCCCTTAATTGCAACCTACAAAGAAAGAACTGTGACTTTGTCCTCTGTTAGGTTATTTACAATTTTGTGTCAATATGATAATACTGTGAAGACTGTGACTGTGATGTATGTACAGTATGTACCATATAACTGATAATTATCAGTTCCTTTTTGAGCTGTGAGTGTTCTGCATTGAATAGTCATGGTGCCTTATTATGAGGCTCATGGAGATAGGCAATTCTTGATCTGTTCGTTCGAGGGGATTGATAACATTATTCATACATAACTTTACTGATCCCTATTGACACCAAACAAAGACCATTAATGCGATATGGATATTTTGTCACCGCTGCCCTGTTTGTTTACTGTCAGATAAGATCATGTATTATTAGAAACAATAGCATGAAGTACACAGCAAAATCAAATTATGTTCTAGCATTGTGCTCCCGAGATAAATACCCCACAGTCAGCAGCTGTTTGCATCACATTAATTCCTTGGCAAAGATTAGCTTTACGTATATGGCGAAGTAAAGTCGAGTCATTTGTCTTCGAATTGGGACCTTTCACTAGGAATGAATTGTTTGCAGGATACTGGAGGCATGGAGTACAATCTGACTGCGTCCAGACTTCATTTGTTATAATTACTGTGTCAAAAAAAGCCATGGGAACCTATTGTGATGTGCGTGTGATAATTTGCTTCATTCATCAGCAGCTGCATGTCAAGATGGTCTCCGGTTGTGCAGGCATTGTAGCTTTGTCAGAAGCCATTATTATGTCATATGTTCTCTCCATGTAATGTATATCAAGAAAATTATCATGACTGGAGACAAATGTTTTTTGGATAGGGCTGCACAACATCACAATATTAAACTAAATTTTCATCTCAATAATAATATGATCTCAAATATGACTTTATTTGAGATTTACAGACATTGTTGTACCATCAGAGCCTTGTTGTGACCAAACACTAGCCTTATACAGACCTCACTTGGTTTGGCATCAATCTTTGTTTTGATGGATACAGTTTTGAGTTTTGAATAGCAAATTGTAGCTCTGCTAAAATTTGAAGTGATGTGAAGATAGATTATAATTCTTCTAATCTCCACAAATCTTCAGACATAGCAAAAAACAGCATTTATGAATCACTTTAGTACTCCATTTCACACCCAATGTTCACTGATTTGCAGCCAGACCCTGCCACTGGGACACACTGGGGTTGAGTGGTCTGCTTCAGGACACACACATTAGGATGGGAGGAGCTGGAGATCGAAGTGTGTTCCTGATGGTTAGAGCATGACCCGCTCTGCATCCCAAGCCTCAGGGTCTACCTCAGGTCTGTGGAGAACAAAACTACATCTGTAAGGAGATGAAGTATTTGGGTCATAATGATAATGATAATTAATGCAAGCAGAATGTCAATGACTATATGGGATTTAGTTATTCATTTGAGAAGATATACAGTATTCTCTTCCTTTTTTGCATTGCTCAAAAGGCTAAACATCAATCGAATTGTCTCTGAGCATTGTTCTGTGCCAGTTATTGTGCTATTAATTTATTCCATGTTATGTTATGTCATATCACCACAAAAATACATTTATGTATACAAAACATAATTTCCATAAACGGAAAAATGGTAACAATTTATTTTACATAGCCCCTAACTACATTGAATCTACCTCATTAAGTACAATGTAATACACTGTGTAACAAACTGTAATAACATTAAAATGTAGTTACATGTTATTACAGTTTGTTACGCAATAAGGTAGATACAATGTAATTAAGGGTTATGTGTGACTAACAAAATCTTGTAATACCTGTCCCTTTTCATACAAATAAAGAATCAGCTCATTCAATAGCCACATGTTCAATTAGCAATCACGTAAATACAATTTTTACTGGCACAATTTGTCCACTAGTTGAAAAGTTGAAAATATTATTTTTGTAAAAAAAATTATTATTATTATTATTATTATTATTATTATTGTATTTTAGATCTTGTAAAAATGTATTTTATTATTTATTATTTATTTCTGCTTCGAGACATAAAAGGGTGAGAATAAATCGTTTTATAGTCGTAGTTATGATCACTAGTAGATATTTCCTGATGTCCAATTTCAAACAATTATTGTAATCCTTGGTTGAAATCTTCACAGGTAACTATAAATTTTGGCAGGTAACCACTTAGAACTTAAGGGAACAAAATTATTATTATAATTATTATTATTAACAATTACTAAAACACAATGTTTGTTTATTCATGATACTGATGCACGTCCAATATTCTGTGTGTTGGATTAAACAAAGTCATTATTAGAAAAATACTGGTAATTCTCTAATGTGTATTTAAAACAGTGTCCTTAAGCCATAACCGTGGCAAAGAAGTTGGAACTGTCAGCTCTAGTTACTACTCTGTATGTTCTCACCATGCATGACTGCGTATAGGTCGAAGTTGCACACTGTGGAATTGTATTTTAGTCATAATTGAGCTCACTTTATATCATTTTATTATCTTCAACAACTTCCATCACGGTAACCTTGGACTTCTTTTTATAATCTAAAATTCCCTAAAACTGACTTTATCTGTGTGTGCGTGTGTGTGCGTGTGTGCGTGTGTGTGTGTGTGCGTGTGTGTGCGTGTGTGTGCGTGTGTGAATATTATAAAACTATATACTAAAGGTCGCTGATTAAACTTTTTTGTGCTTCTCTTTCATTTTTGCCTTTATTTGATCAACGAGGTTACCTTCAGGTCAGACATAGCACTGGGTCTTTTTCTTTTCCTTGATGCTAATACAACCTCGCCATTACACTTTGACAGTTTTATTAATCCATACAAGTGGACGAGGCTGCTTTCTTTGTGCTGTCACTTTAGCGGTGAAAGGTTTTGCCTAAGCAATAGATCAAAAGCCTTTTACCATCTTCAGCCATTTCCTGCTTTTGTAGAATAATGCTTTTAATGAATGAGGGTTGAAACATTAGCTCACTGCAGCTCCGGGGAGGTTTTCAACATGATCTTATGAATACATCACTTTCAATCGACAGGGCTTTCTATTACAATGGTTCGATATCAGCTTCATTATACCAAGAGAATGACCGTGCACTTTTGAGCCGGGGCGAAACCTGCATCAGCGATTGTCATTTTTTAAACGTCCAACTTTTTGACCTAAATTGCGGTAATAAATCTTCCTCTAAAGCTGCTGCAGTCAATACTACATTCCATAGCTGGGGTATGATGGAGCATCCCCCCCTCCAGACCAGAAGAGAGGCTTGGGGAGCGGCCAGCAGATCCGTCCCACTCCCCTGGACTGGACACAAGCCACTGACCCGTCACGTGCTGGACATTCTCTGTGACTTTGACTGAGAACTGCAGGCTATATATATGACCCAAAACTAATGGTCCATTACTTAGCTTATTACATTTAAACAATAGAAAATTATTTGGTAGACCTTGTGAGTTCAACAAAGAATCACATTGCATCAATATATTTAGTCATACACTAAATAGTATGTTCAAGACAAACCTGCTGAAAGTAAAACCAAATAAAGATGATGATTTGAGAGATTCTAAATATTATATGGTTGTTGTGTTCAGGTGGATCAGTATATTAAGAACAAGAAATTATTCATGTAATAGAGTTTTCACATTTAATTATGGATTTTTTTACTGGGTAGATTAAAAACATTTCTTGCCTGAGTTGCTATGAAGGCAATGCCAGCTCAGGTAACCACAAGATATATAAAGGCTACAGCAGCAGAAGACCACACTGGATGCCACTTTATTAGGTACAGAATATACCCAATAAACTGTCCAGTAAGCGTATCCTAAAGCTATAGTTATTGGGAAAATGATCAATCAAATCCCACTTATAATAGATGATCAGCATCAAAATGCAATTCAACATTACAGAAGATCTTTATTGCTTGCGTTTTAATGTTATCTCTGACATTCACTTGATGAAGCTGAGAAAGCGAAAAAAATAATTTGGTGGGAGTGTGGGTGCGCTTGTTTTTTATAGATTCCGAAGAACATGTACAGTTTCTTTGCAGGGATGACGGCAAATATATGAATATGTTTGCCATAGCTCCCATATGAGGCAGACTAAATTGTGTTACGCACATGGAAGGTGACAAGGGATTTATGATGTGTTACTTGCAGAGGAAATAAGGAAGCAGAAAACATAGCTGCGTAATGAATGAAGTGGGTGTCTCAACACTAATCCTGTACGCACATTGGTTTGGCAATCAAGTTTGCATTCAGATGTTATGGTAAAGTGAAGCTCATTGACACAGGGTAGAGTCTAGATAGAATGCATAGAACTGTAAGTGTAAAAATAACTATCACAGACATCATTTGTGACCTTTTCTAAACATTTCATTAAAATACGTGTAACATTTTTATGTAAGTTCGAAAAAAAAAACATACAACTGACCATATCTCCGGTGCTGCATAGTGGCAGAGTGGTTATATTAACTCTCAAGAATCCCATGAGAAACACCATCAGGCTTGTTGGCACACAATGTTTCTAAGTGGTGTCCTTTGCCCCTCCACCCCTAGATGTCTCCAGGAAGTCGGTCTTCCTCTCACTGCTCAAAGACATGCATGTGTTAGGTGAATTGGTGACTCTAAATTGCCCCCCAGTGAATGAATGTGAGAGTATAATGTCTGAAATGCTATGCCTTGCCGTGGCCTCAGTTAATAGAAGTGCCATGATGACAACAACCCTAATGCCCTAAAGCACATTGATACTAAAGCTGCTTTCCAATTCAGAGTTGCCATGGTAAAGAGGCAACCACATTTGAACTCTCTGACTCTCGATTAATCCTGCTTTGTAGTGCCGACCATCTCTGCTCCTCAAAGAGAGATTTCCCCAGCTCCAAACTCCTGACTCCTTCACAATAAGGCTTGTTCTAAAACCTCTGATTGGGTGTGCATCTGAGTGCATTAAACTCCATTACAGCCCCTTATCCCCTGGGACGATGCTGCAGGTGGTAAAAAACCTCTTGATGCATGACACAGCAGCTCATCCAAACCATGCAAATGTAAAGAGAGATGCACACACGTCCGAGGAGGTGTGAGACATAATATGGTAACACTGGATTTAATAGATAATACTGTAATATTGTTGCCCCCCAATATTTCATAAATGTTGATAATGGCGGTATTTTAATGTTTACATGTAAAATTGTATTATTCACATATTAGTTGATGTTGGACCAATGGAAATTGTACATTCATTTGCTAAACTGTTTCAGATCCATTGCTTTTGTGATCAGTCTGTCCAGATGTAGTTCATTCTTGATATAATTTTTTGATTTGAAAAATTTAGTAGTCTGCCTATTTCCATATGTGGTTGCAGGTGACTGAAGCCTATTACTGTAACTAGGAACTTTACACGGGGCACATTGTGGTAAATGACCAGTCGCAGGGTTGACATACTATATGTACAATGACAAACAACCATTCACTCTTACATCTCTATATATATATATATATATATATATATATATATATATATATATGGTTGTATGGTTGTTTATTGAGGAGCTACACTGACTGCCAAAATTGAGCCTATTTCTGCTATTGTTGCTAACATTTTTTATTAACAATCATGTATTATTGTTTTTTATGTGTGGATTAGTTGATTCATTTTAACATGCGGTACTGTTCATTTGATTATAAATATTATAGGACAATTATTAGGTATTGATGTTATGATGGTTTTAAATTGCCTATTCTCATTTTAATGAAGAAACAAAATTATAGGCATGAAATAATTATGGTTTTAATCGATTGTGTATTTCAGAATGAGTCGAAGATCTGCTGTTTTGTTCGTTATATTGTACAGACCAACATAATTACAAACATGGATTACGGTTGACTGTAAATTGATCCAATGTATCTGTGCAATAAAAATAATGGGCTTATGTTAATCCAGCGATTCACAGCCATGTCAATTCTTTGTGGATTGTGAAATAAGAATATGGGTGTCTTATCTGAGTATGTTAAGTGGTTACTCTGAACGTTTATCTATTTTATAGCTATAGCTTTTTATATGCAATTCACTGATAATGTCCATTAAAACAAGGCAGCAGAAGTACAATGATACTGGAATCTTACTTGTATATTGTTGCATATTACAGAATGCTTTCTCCCTGGGTTTTGTCTGTAGGGTCTTACCAAATAGCAAATCCAAACAAACAAATCCAAATTCTTCGGACGTCTAATAAACTGTCTAATAATTCCTCGGAATTATTGGAAGGTTTGTCTAATATTTTAAACCTGCTGGTGGTAGATGAAATTTTATGTATTCCATAAAGAGCCCCATAGATAACCACCCCACTGGACCCTGTCTCACTGAACTCTCAAGACAAACTTTCTTCTGTTCATGCTTGCAGACTATAAAAAGCCTTACCTGAACTTCTCCATCATAACACATCCCATGAGTGTTCATTAAAGAGCTGTCGGATCCTAAAGGCTGTTTCTTGAAGTTTCCAGGCCCAGCGTTGCACAATGCGAGCCACGGGAATGTGCCAGGAATCTCTCACATTTGGCAAAAAACACCGGAAGAATCCTTATCTGTGAGAAGTAGGATATTTATATTCAACTGACATATGGGCCGAGGACATAAACTATCTGAGTGTTGTAAACAAGAGTGGCTGCAGGAGGCAACAGGTGACTTGTCCAAATTCATTAAAGAAGGGCAGATGGGTTGAATTTATAGTAGTGGTGATTTATTTGTTCTGTGCACGTCTGTCATTACGCACCTTGCAAATCTGCCTCACAATATCCTACATTGCTTATCACTTCATACTGCTATGTCAATGTTTTTAAATGATTCAACCCATGTTAGGCCCCTAAAAATATTGGGTCACACTTAATTTTGCATAGCCCTTAACTACATTGTATCATTGTTGCATTAAGTACAATGGAATACACTGTGTAACAAACTGTAATAATGTTCAAGTCAATTCAATTTTATTTATATAGCCCTATATCACAACAAAGTTGCCTCAGAGGGCTTCACAAAAAGAGATGTATCTAAACAATAAACAAGGTCATTGCAAACATTAACACAGTTAATAGACAATCAATTAACACACAAAAGGACTGTCCCAGGACATCCCCTGGTCTTAGACCCTCCATCGTGGCAAGGAAAAAGAGAAACCTTAGGGAGAACCACATGATAGATAATGTATAACTACATTGTACATACAGAATGGTTAGAGTTGGGGTTAGGTACACAGTAGTTATATGTTATTACAGTTTGTTACACAGTGTATTACATTGTACCTAATGAGGTAGATACAATGTAGTTAAGGGCTATGTAAAATAAAGTATTATATATTGTCATGTATTGTTATGTATGTATTGTTATGCCCTGTGACAAAGATGTGGCAGGACTAGGTGGATCTTAGAGTTGAGGAGGGATATCTGATGCAGAGGAGGTGATGGGGTGGAGGTGGGTTGTGTAAGCTGTATCGTTGACTATTGAAGAGGTGATGCTGTTTAAATTTGCTGACTTGAGTGATGATACGCTGTGTGGAGCGCAGCACTGATGGGAGATGAGGAGGAGTCTTCTAGGCAGCAGGTGCAGGTGATCAGCTGGGGAGGAGTCTTCTAGGCAGCAGGTATAGGTGATCAGCTGGGGAGTAGTCTTCTAGGCAGCAGGCGTAGGTGATCAGCTGGGGAGCAGTCTTCTAGGCAGCAGGTGTAGGTGATCAACTGGGGAGGAGTCTTCTAGGCAGCAGGCGTAGGTGATCAACTGGGGAGGAGTCTTCTAGGCAGC
>JAVQKC010074677.1:0-20348 GCA_036025475.1 Philypnodon macrostomus | reverse complement strand
CCCCCCCACTCTCTCTCTCTCTCTCTCTCTCTCTCTCTCTCTCTCTGTGTGGGAAACTGGCTGCAGCTTCGAGGCTTTTGGCAGAGAACTGTCGACCTGCTGAACGCATGATAAGGCCCCTCCGAAGCACAGTCTCTTTGTTTCGATTTCAGCCATTGTAAATATCTGTGCCTGACCCCACGTGTGATGTAGGCCTAAATGAATACATGGCAGCTTTCAAAACGATGGACAGTAGTAAAGAGTGTTCTCGTGTGACTCAAGGGTGCCATCAAGTGGCGTATGGGGGCTACTGCAACTGTTGTATCATGATTGTATTTCCCAGTATTTTGCCAGTTTGAATGAATTTAACCAAAATGTGTATCACTCTTTAGCTTATGTTACACTCTATGTTAATGCTATTGTAATGTTCAGTTCATAATGCTCAGCCAATAGGAGCATAAAAGTTTATGTTTTCCATTATATGCATTTTTCAGTTTTTCAGCAAAACAAAAACATACTCTGTCTACTCTCCATACATTTATGAGAATGGTCAACAATGTTAGACCTGATTCTCCATCTTATGGGGTGGTAATGTGTTTATTTTCAGTTTGTCCAGATATGATTTATTCTGCATTTGTTGGTAGTATCTGTTGTTTTAAAAAATGTATTGCATTTATTCAGCATATATTTATTTTCTGCTTCCCGATAATCAAAATGAGGACTATTTGTTTGGAGTAACACTTTTATAATAGCTCACATCTCCCACTTTATACTTGAGATGATAACAAACAAACAAACGACTCACAGTATATATAACTTGATCATGTTTATTATTGTTGAAGTTGAAGGGGGAGACACATGTTAGCTGTAAGTTATTCTTAACTTTTCCCTCCAGTGCCAAAACAAGCAGGATACAGTAACATACAACTGTAAGGGTCCACATCCCCAAACCCCAAAGCCTGCTGGGTAAGAGACACCCCTCTAACATGTATACCACAAAGTAATCCTTTTTTAAATGAACAAATAACTGGTCACTGATGTTTACTAGTGTGAGTTATGAAGATGAATGTGGAAGTTTAACCACTCATTGTACTGTCCCTCAGCTCACTTCATCTCAGCCAATCACATTCTACTTCCTCGTCCACTGAGCTAATCACTGCTCAGCTGCCTATATTTAAGCTTCCTGTGTCTCCCATTTATCAGCTGTTTTTCAGATTAGATCAGCCCTCCTCCGCCCCATCACCTCCTGAGCAACTGATCCAGCTCCCCATCTCATCTCACGCTCCTCCGTCCCATCACCTCCTGAGCAACTGATCCAGCTCCCCATCTCATCCCATCACATCCTCAGCAGCAGAGTCACCTCACTCTCCACAGCTCAGAAGTACATTGTCCCAAGCTTCCCTTCCTCTGCCACCACCAGTGTCTAGGCTCCAGGGGGAGACCGGCCCTATACTTCCTAGACTATTGTATCCCAGTTAACAGTGAATACCATATTGTAACAAACTTCCCCATGGCTTTCTGTATTCAAATTAAAAGAAGTTTGAAAACAACCATATTCATAAAATTGGACCTCCGGGGCACCCCCCTTGTTCATTATAATTCTCACATCTACGGGGCATGTGGGCTGCGTATCAATCGGCTCTATTACCCACCAGGCAACTCACCCGGTCGGCTTTGTTACTCGGAGTACATCAAAAATAATTGCATAATTGACTGTGTGGATAATGCTGTGTTCCCACCACTAGCAGCGGTAGCTCTAGGCTCATTGTGGGAGCAGTTCCACATGGAGAGACAGGCACAACATTTCATACATATATTGTGTTGTTGAGCAGAGGCGGAGTGCTGCAGGCTCTAATTTGTGTCCACACAGTATTGGTTTGGCTTGTCTCGAGCGGGCACAAAGTAAACATAGAAAAGGATGGTTTAACTGTGGAGACTAACTATAACAACAGCCTGTAATATGAAATGATATGATTCTTCTTAGACAGATGAGCAAAGCAAAAGACATCCAAACCATGTTGCATATGTTGTGCTAAATAAACAAAATATTGGATCAAATATAATATTCAAGTTGTATTTTTTACTTTCAGCTGAGGTGGCTCGGGCGTTTGTTTCGGACACCTCCCTTGGGAAGAGACCCTGGGGAAGACCTAGGGCACGCTGGAGTGATTATGTCTCTCGGCTGGCCTGGTAACATCTCGGAGTCCCTAGAAAGGGTTTGCAAAAAAAAAAAAAACCAAAGAGATCATTCTAAATTAGGGTTAAGAAATTTGTCCTCTGCGTTTGACCCATACCTTCACTCCCCTGGGGCAACTTTTCAGAAGAAGTGAAAGACCAGGGACCCTTCTTTAGATCTTGAGCCAGGATCTTGGTCAGGATGTACCTAGCTGGAGGATTAACCTATTGAGCATAGTTTATGTTGATGGGGGAAACCAGAGTATCTGTATAATTAAAACTTCCAACTATTTTCTGTGACACACTTTTGGGTCCTGATCCATCAGTTTGGAATCACTTAGATGGTTACCTGGCAGGTGCTTTGATGATCATTTAAAGAACTATCAGTTGTTTACATGTTGGTTTGATGCAGTTACAATTCACACCACAAGCGCTACCCAATATCATAACATTCGGGATACATTCAGAATAATCCAATAATCGAGTTGTAAAAATCAACAGGAACGGCCCTTGATTTAGGAATTTCAGCTGGGAAACTCGGACAACCCCGAGATGAATAATCAGCAAAATGAAAACTAGTGCCATAGTTAAGCCATCCACTACCTCAATCTGTTGCCATGCTACTGTGAAGCATTTGAGCATCTGCAGATAAAAAAAACTAGCTTATTGTGCTAATCCTGCTAACTGCTGTTAACATTATAGATTTGTTCATTTCCGAGTTTATAACTGGAACATTTTACCTTGGAGATTCTGTCATTCCGAGCTTCAAGGACAGCTGGAACACAGCATAATTATTAGGCAATCCACTACAGCAGTACACCAGCCAAAAGGTAAATGTAGTCACCTATTAGGCCAACTTGAAAAACACTAAAACAAAACAAAATCTGTTTACCAAATATGTCTTAATATTAACAAATGTGCTTGCTTTTGAAATTGTATCTGTATCTGCTGTGATGGACTGAATACGTCTTAGTTCTTCAAAAGTTGTCGCTCAGGTCCCGGTGGAAATACACAGACTAAAAATAAAGTGCGTCAAAGAGCTGAGAGGCACTCGACTACCTCAGAATGGATTCATTCATTTGACTTTCTGATGCATGACTTTGAAAATGTGCTCCATACTGTGGGATTAGGCTGGAAATAAGATTCAGTAATTGAAAATGAATGAAAAGGGCATTGCACACAGGAAGACAAAACACTTTAATTAGATATTATATTTAGATATTATAAAATACATTTATAGCTCAGAGAACCACTTGTTACATCTGGAGTAGACCAGTGGGCTACAGCAGGCAGCAGCAGAGGCTCACATGAGTAATTAAGGTCTACCTAATAAAGTAGCCAGCAGAGGTGGGTAGTACTCATTTACATTTACTTGAGTAACTTTTTAAATACATTGTACTCCAGTAACTTTACTGCACAATACCTTTGACTTTTACTTGAGTAAAAATATTTTGAAGTAACTGTACTCTGACCACCTCTGTGTGTCATGTAAGAACAGCTTTATGTGAAAAATGTGGAAATTTTGTTCCTTGTGCCTTAATTTTTGAAAATATGAATTCGATTTTTAGTTTATCTTTTGAAAATATCAAAATCTGTTTATTATCTTTAAAAAAAATGTTTGCCCAATTACCAAAATTTAAACAGATAATCTGACATTACTCTCAAACAGTTACTCAAGACTAGTAGTTATTTCACCAGTACTTTTCTACTCTTACTCAAGTAATTATGTGAATGAGTACTTTTGATTTTCACTTGAGTAACATTATTTTGAAGTAATGGTACTCTTACTTGAGTAAAATTATTGGCTTCTCTACCCACCTCTGGTAGCCAGTGAGAGTAAATCACAAAGTCAAAATGAACTTTACTGTATTTTAGCAAACACATTCTGAAATCTTTCTGTTAACGCATCTTGTATTTCATAGCGTATTGAGACTATACACACTTGCCTTCTACCAGTAATCTCACAGCGTCACCCCAGTTCCCCCCTTGCTTCCAAACACACTCTTGGACAACTTGCATCAATTCACACAGTCGATCCTCCAATCAAACAACTTCGGCCTGTAATTCTAAAAGAGGCTTTTTCTTGTTTCCCGAACCAGAAAGAAATACTGATTGCTATCCACAGTCTCTGAAAATCTGCTGTAGACAGTGCCCCAGCCCCCCCACAGTTATCACATTGATTGAGTCCATAGGAGGCCTAATAATGACTAAATGGTGTAGTCTCCTTCAACTCGTGGTACCCCTGGTGGTTAGGCTCTGTGAAGAGACAGAGAGGGCAGTTAGGGCTAGGAAGTACCACATGACTGTTTATGCTAATTCCCAGTGTTTGTCAAATCCTCTTTTAGAAATAGAGGCAATAATACATAATACATATGAGTTGCATTGATGGTATGGTCATTCAAAACAACTTTGCAACTAGGCTTCAGCTTCAGAGTATGCCAAGGCTGTGTCCAAAATCACTTACTCACTTGGAGAATAACAAAAGGCATTTCCAAGAAAAAAAAATCTTACTACTACTTACTTATTCCTCACTACTACTCCTTACTACTGCATGCCCTTCCTGTGTTACTGTAAGTTCTCTCCAATACTCCTAGAGCAGGCATTCCCAAAGGAAAGAGTGCCGGAGTCCCCTTCGATATCGTCCTCGGTCCCCCCAATCCTAAATCTTCATAGTCACCTATCTCATCAAGAACACTCTCTAGTTACTATAAAAAGCTTGACGTGATACTTGATTGAATATAATAGTCTACATAGGTATAATTCATTTAAAGCTTTAGGGGGGCCCTGAAGGAGACCAGTTTGGGAATCACTGCCCTAGAGAATGAATGTGAAAGTGAATGGTTGTTATATTAAAAGCCCCCCAAAAGAGAAGGCCAATATAATAGTTGTGGTGTATTGTAAAGGCCAGAATATTGCTGAATATTGCTGTAACAGTTTGATATGCAGCATTTGAACTCACATTTTTTTCCACAATTTTACTGCATTATATTACAAGGCTCTAGTATTCCCTGGAGGTAGCAGAGCTTAAAAAAAAAGTGAAGGTCTGTGGAAGCGACAAGTATGGATAGGATCAGGAACAAGTCACATCAGAGGGACAGCTTTTGTGATAAAGTCACAGAGTTGCCAGATTGACATGGTTTAGACATGTATAAAGGAGCGTTAGTGAATATATGGGTAGAAGAATGGATGGGGGGAACGAGATCAACCATTTTGTTTTTTTCCCTCCAGATCCTTGTGTAGTGATGGCAATAACGTCACCTGTTATGCGTGTCTATTGTAGTTGACCAAGCACACTTTGAGTTAAGATGGTGTTTTCATTTCAAGCGCTTTCAGACACAGCCCTAGCGTTGATTTCATTTAAAAAATTTCTGCACATCCCAAATGATGTATACAAAGATAGCCACTAGCAGAATGCGTTTAAAAGTGTAGATGAGGGCTGTTGTACCCAGACTCATATTCTCCTCCACCAGGGGGCGCTGTTCGCTGCAGTTCACCACTCGCCCCTGCGCCGCTCCCAGGATGGTCATAATATCCACTAGGTCCAGTTTCCCTTCCTCCTTGGCCTCCTCCACCTCCTGCGCCAACTCCATAGCGGCTTCTTCTCGCTCCTCCATCTCCTCTTGGGTCAGCATTGCCTTTATACCTTGCCCCGCTGTTGCGTTTCCGACCTGTGGGGGCGCTAGCGAGCACAAAGCCCTGACTTGACCATAGGACTTCAGGTGTGCTACATTGGCTCGCAAGAACAGCATAAGAACATTTAGGTCGTTCAATGGGCAGCCGAGTTTGCGCTGGTTGAGGATGTCCAAAGCGGGGAGGATTTGGTAGATTGACAGGAAGGTAGTGTCCCATACAAATAGCCTAATCAAGCTAAAGACCACAATGGGGGCTAGGAGAACATAGATGGCACCATTGGCTACGCTTATGACCTGGAAGACCAACTGCCCAATCATTTTGCACTGGACTAGCTCGGGAATCCAGCTTTGATCGCGGAGCATGCCAGTACGGACGAAACAGCTGAACTCATCTTGCAGGAAGGCAGAGAGGTGGAAGTAGGCTAAGTACAAGCAGGCCGCGGTCATGAAGGTCAGGAGGAGGAAGCCGCGCAGGAACAGCATGCTAACCAGGAAGTAGGACCTTTGTTTGCACCGCATGTATCGCTCTAGGAGAGGGTACTCGAAGTATCTCTTCTTCTTGGCCCTGCAATTTGGACATAAGTACAAAGTCAGCACCATCATCTGGGTTACACACATACAAGCAGCAAGGAGCCACCCAAGACAGACCACACTTTACTACTTTGAGATACAAGGAGTGGCCCACCACAGCACCCTACACCCTCCAATAAGAGCGTCGAAGGCTAAGAGCACACTTGTCATTGAGGGAGAGGAAAAACAGCTCTTTCCTACACTGTGATTAAGGAGGTTCACTGTTTGTTGGGTTTTAGTTTGATTTCTAAGAATAATAACAGAAATATAATCATTTGGGACCCATGTATTGGGTTTGGGCAATCAGGATCTAAATGTACTTAGTCAAATGACTTGACTAGGATTTTTTTAAATTGACAGTGTTAGTAGTGTGGACATAAACATTAGCAAACCTTATATATTGTATGTATATCTGCTTTGCAAGCTAATATGAGGAAATGGTAAGAATCCATTATTTATTTTATTACGTTACATTTAGTATTATGCAAAGATTTATAGGTCACTAAGACAAAAATCATAACATCCTAAACACAAATGTAAAATGTGTAAAATCTATGCTTAAAAGGAATCATTCTGACCATGTTCTATGATGTAAAGTAGGCAGCCTGTGAAAATTTTACTTCGAGTCTTTACTAGTCCCTCTCCAGGCCTCAACAGCAACATCAAATCAGAGCCACTTTGACCAATACAACTTATGCATGCACCCAGCTCTGTCTGTTATTATGTCAAATGTATGTTTTTTTGATCCGAAAATTGTTGAACCACACACCAATACCATGAACAATAAATATTTATATATAAACTCACACTTATTGAAAATTGGGCAGCGAGTGAGTGTTGCTTACCTTTCCAGTTCAGCCTGAAACGTTAGTGGGTTCTTGGTGTTTTGTCGCAGGTCCAGGATGTTCTGAGCCAGCCTGATGGAGCGGTTGTACGACTTGTCCAGTTCATCGACGATAAAGAGCAGGTCTGACCCTAGCGAAGGCATGACCAGCTGACGCCAGATCAGAGCAGGCAGGTACATCAGCACTGCCATGGCCAGGAGAGAGTACGGGAACATCTGGACACACGAAAACCAACAGAGACATAACTTCTACTGATCCTTGTATATGATATGTGTTCTATAATGTACTAAAGAAACTAGGGATCCACTGATATGAAAATTCTTATGGCTGCTTTGGCTACTGCACTGCAACCAAGCAGAAAGTGGAAAATGCTTGATATTTCAGATCTTACCATGTGTATATCTCAAATAAAAGTATCAAGATCAGACACTCACTTTGTGTACCCACAGTGAGCGCTCTTCAAAGTTCCCATCGCTGTCAAACTCGTGGTGCATGAGGGAGTCCCAGCAGTATGTGTCCACATAAGCGGCCTGTTTGATGGTGAAGTTACTGGGAGGGAAGCAGCTGATCTGGGGCCCTGGAGAGTAAACAAAAAGTGGTAGATTAGCTTGTCATGTAGTTTCAAAGCACGCCTATGGCAAAAAATCTGAAAACTAGCTAGCTTATATAGATCGTGTTTGTCAAAAACTTCAGTGGGGGACAGGGGCCAATATTTTTACATTTTTTTAAAGCATCCCATATTTTTAAAGGGGGTGTTTAGCAGCCGTTAAAAGTTACGAGTCATTGTTTTATAACAGCTGGCTTCACTCTGAGGCACAGAGGTGTTTAATAGGGTTGATTGGTTGGTCAAGACTCCCTCGAGATTAGATTATTCTTTTTCTTTCTTTGTGATATTAACCTGTTCATTTCTGTCATAGATTTGTTTGATGGTCTCACTGTCAGCTTTGCTCAGCATTGGTGTAAAAAAAACACCCTTTGACTAAGAGAGTTAATCCCACTAGCGGAAGGGACTTTGAGCTTAATGCCAGCTTCGACAGGCCAAGAAATACCAGACCAGTTAAGCATGCACTTTGACACAACTACTGCATGTTATACTGAAAGTCTACATGTAAGCGTTCCCTTTTTCCCGTCAGTAGAACATTTTTACAGCACAAATCATAGGTTTCAAAAACAAGCAGCCTGGCATTAGCAAACCGTGGGTGAGTCGCTTCTACATTTGGACTTCTCCAACTCATATTTAGTTCACCTTGGTGTTCCCACATGTGCTGCACCCAGCTGTTATTACCCAGAGAACTCCACCCTTAAACAGAGCTGTAGGGTGTGCCCCATCTAAGACTATCTATTTTACAGCCAATGTGCTCAAAGTAGAAACTCACTGCCATTAATTTGACCTTGCATGTGCTTTCTGCTGCTTCATTACAGACCCCAGACCTGCTTTGTGTCAGTATGGATGTATGGATGTGGACAGAATAAGTATAAGGTAAATACTAGACATGACTAAATTTATAACGAGAGTTGTTTGAACATACGTTGGAAAGGTTATGCTAACTGGGAACATGTGATCTAAACTAGAAGCACATGGATATACATGGATTTCAAAGATAATCTTCTATTTCTAGTGTAAAAGCTCTATTCATTCACAAAACTCTTACAGTGTATCTGGCAAAGGGTAAACTGAAACTAAACTGCCACTCTTGCAATTACACAAAATATAGGGAGTAGACGAAATTGATTATGACACTGACCTGTTTATCACGGGTGGGTGGAGCTACTTTGGGCCTAGCAGAATTAACATTAGTTAATTTTCGCATTACACTTTGGCTTTTAAGTCCTGTAATCTAGTCGTGTAATAAATAAGCTAAAAAATTGTATTGCCAATAATTTGAGCCATTTTCATCAACTGATCTAAAAAGAAGTTTGGTAAAGATTTTGTCCAGAATACATCCTTGGATCTCTTTGAGTACATGAGCGCAGTGTTTATGCAGGCCATTAAAAAGCACACCCTTGATATTTCACACCTTCATATATTTATAGTTGTATAAATCATCATGAATAGCAGCGATTTACTGGTACACTTGCCAGCTCCTCAGATAAGTCTCCAATGGCACACAGTTTGAGCAGTTTTGTTTAACAGCCTGTACTCAATGTCATATTAGGGGCTAGATTTATACAGAACAAGTCAGTGCCCTTGTGCTGGAAATAGTGTATTTTACTAAGAAACTTCTGAAGCAAATTACACCATTGGGTTGTATAAATGTGAAGACCACCATTTCCAGACACACGGTTTAAATTATTTTGGCTATACCCCCGCCAAGGAGGTAATGTTTTCGGTAGCGTTTTCAGAAGTTAGGAATGAGAAACAATTGATTACATTTTGAGAGTGATCTGAAACATGGTCTGGATCCAGGATTTTTTCAAAACAGCTGCCTTGACGGAGGTACGCGCTCACCGAGTGCTTTCTAGTTTACAAAATGCAAAATGAGCGTTCAGAAGTAATCTCAAAATCATGATCACTTTGCCTTTAAATTTGCATTTGACATTTTTGAAGGGAAGGTAGGCTCTTCCAATCATTTCATCAAGTGGTTGTAGGCTGCTCACATCTTTCTGTTTTCATGCTAATACTTGACAATCTCAAAGCTGATGATCAGGTATGTGGAGCAAGTGAAGATAGTTACTAAAACTAAAGTGAATCATCCAGCCATCTTCTATTGCTTTTTCACATTAGAGTGACTATACTAGCAACTGTGGGCCTGAGGTGGGGGTACATCCTGGACAATAACTAATTAGTTGCAGGGCTGACACAGACATATGCCAACAGACCAACCTTTAGTGACTAGGGGGCTACATCTACACTGTATGTAATAGACACCAATTCTCCTAACAAATACCGACTACATGTCTTTGCTTGGTAGGTGAAAGGAGAGAACCTACGGTAACACGGGCAGCACATGCAACCTCCATCATTGTCATAATTCCTTCTAGCGGTATTAAATTCAGAAAGCCCTTCTCCTTTAATGGATTTTTCCCCACTTGCCTGAGACATTTTCACAGTACTGCATGTATACTTGTGTGGGCGTATGCATTGACAAGTCCATCCTAAATAAAACACGACAGCTCCACACTGAGTCTCACTCTCCCCCACCACTGTGAGACATTTGGCAACGCGGGGGCTCCTAAATTTTTCCCACCACCCAATTACCACCCGGCCCACGTTTGCGCTTCGTATCGTGATTTTTGGCTGAGTATCCAGGTGCACGTATATAGCTGGCTCCAGACAGCATTGCAATCAGGACGCTGTTGTGAAAGTGACAACATGGCAGCTAGCGTCACTCCACCCCCTTCTGCTTCATCAACATATCCTCTCATTTGACTCAAATGGAGGGGAGCTGCCACTGGAGAAGTCGGCCTTGTAATTATAGCATGCCAATGTTAGTGAACGGTGCTCTCAATCATACCCCCCGCGCCAATTAGCATCCGGAGCATGGGCTGATTGCAGACCGACTCCACAGACACAAAGTTTAAAGTCAGCCTATGCGTAGATACAGACAGACAGCTCATTTGCACTGCGGCTTGTATAAGACAGTAGAAGGATTGGTGGAGGGGCGGTGCGATCTGCTGGTGAAAAAAATGTGTCTAATATTTTTGAAAATCACAGTTTTTGCTTTTTATTGTTTTCTTTTTTCAGACCAAAACATCTTTCAAAATTTGCTGCTCATCCTTTTCTTTCAGGAATGGGATGTCCTTGCTAACAGAACATGAACTGGACCCACTGCCAACTTCTCTCATGAGGAGCTCCACCACATATGCTCCACAGCATATCTGGTAATATTAGTTAATTTTATTTACTGGATGTAGGTTGGTAGTTTGGTCCCAGTTTTGTTAAAGATACATTTGCACCTCCCACTCCCTGCTGTTAATGCTCTGATGGTTAGTTATCCCCATCTTTGGTGAGGGAGAGTAGATGATGCCCATAATTCATAAAACATTGTGCCGGCTACAAGCTTAAATAAAATCTACAGATGTAATTCATAGAGAAACAAAGATGGGGTCATGTATTAGCCACAGTGACCCCTTTGTGAAAGAAAGCCATATTTGCATGCCTTGTAGTCAGCAGTATAATACCACAGTGAGCAAGCTTTATGTTAAGGTGGCTATTAACCTTCCGATCATTACTAACCTTTGTAATAAACTAACTTTACTATTTAGTTGATCACAGGCTTTGTTATACTGCTTTGCTAATGCTAGGCTACTTCTTCAGGGGCTAGCACTTATCACATTTTGTAAGTAAATAAACAACTACTCAAGGACAAAGCCCAAACAGTGGTGGATTTAGAGATTTGGGGGCTAACTAATGGTAGCTCCGCCTCTGAGCCCAAATGTAAGCATGGAATAAAAATCTTCTAAATGTGAATCTAACATAACAGTGTATAGTCTTACCCAGGGAGATCTCTCGAGCAAAGGCCATGCACACGAGCAACAGAGGCAGCCCCACAGACACATACTTGATGACCTTGTCCAGGGGCAGTTCCAGCTCCAAGTGGGCAAGGCGGTTTATCCCAGGCTGGTCAGGGAGCAGGGCATCAGTGAGCATGGCCTCAGCCGCTGCCTTGGCAATGGACATGGTGTAGTCCTAGGAGAGACTGTTAGTGATTTGAAATATAGGTATTTAGGATTGAGAAATACCGCAAAAAACTGTTGGAAGGGAGGATATCAGAAAATAGAATAGAATAGACAACTAACATGAGAGTAACTGTATGTTCTTAAAGGTATAGTCTGTTACCTGAAAAAAAGAGAGTCAATTCTTGACAACCTGACCCTGTTCTATCATGTAAAGTAGTTAATCTGTAGGGGGAGGGACTAAAGTAAAAGTCAACTACTATTGGTCAAAGTGGTATCCCACAAACTCATAATAAAACTAAAGCAAATAAAAACTACTCCGTAAAGGTTCTAAATGGCCCTGAGTTCAATTCCAGTATTCGGATTGGCAGTCAGTGACGAGATGTCCCACTTGATGTTGAATTGCACATCATTTTCAGTTCAGCGTCTCACAAATTCAGTCTGTGTCCCACATTTTGCTTCGTGCCAGCACAAACATGTTTACAGATTAGAAAGAGCAAACAATCTGACAATGAGTGGCCAAACAGCTAAATATTGTAATGCTGGATGACATTATTTATGTCCTCAATTATTACTGTTGCAGCAAACATGTCCCACATTGTCCAGCTTTGTCCCACTTAAACACGCTTGATGTCCCACATTTGGAAGTAGCAGTAGTATTGGTAGTATTTTACCTTTCAATGTTGTTTTTGAATGCCTTGTTAGTACACCTCAGTATATCTGCAAAATGTGATGATTTGGTGTAAATATATAGATTTATTTATACTGCAAGATATTAATGTTTTATATTTTTGATAATGTTAGTATTTTAAGAATGAACTAGATTGTGTTTTTTAAATTATAATTGGTAGAAAGTCCAACCAGGGACAGGAGTCGAGAATAAGCTTTAGCTATAAACTCTATATGTGGAACATCAGTTGCAACCTCTGTATTGGAACTATGTTTATTTGCATTGTCCCTGTCAAATAAATAAATAAATACAAATATGTTATCTATGCAATGTTCAGTTAAGTGCTAAACAGTAATTGACTTATCATCCAGCATTATGTATCTAATAAGAACCCTACAAAACATTAAGCCACTAACCTGAGGTCTTCCAGTTTGGTCCGATAATTCTATTAGAAACACTTTCTGTGGGGCACTGACAGTCTGAAACCTGCTTAAGTATTGAGGGAGTAGCCTGGGTGAACGAGGGGTTGAATTTGGGCTGTACCGGGCCAGGCTGGGTCTGGTTTTAATTACAGATGGGAACATGTGGGAGCGCCCAGATGGCACCGGCTGGGACAGGACCTCCAGTACATCTCAGTGGGTGTGTGCGCGGCTGTGGCCCACTTCAAACGAGTCGAGCATGGCCAGTGGCTTTTGCTGCCTCTGTCATTGAGAGGCTATTTTTACTGCACCCCGAAGGCTTAGAGCTGCAGCAGCGAAGATACTGTACAGTGCTGATGCTCTGTGAGTGACCTTTACAGTTAGTGTGGCCAAAACAGTGCTTCAGGTGGTGAGACAGGACTATGTGCAGGAACTGGGCTGTGCTGTCAAAAAATGAGGAGGATAGAGGAAGTTAAGAACAGAACACATATTACGAGCAAGGGGGGAAGGGGGGTGACACTGTGAGATCACTGGTAGAAGGCAAGTGTGTAAAGTCTCAATACGCTATGAAATATAAGATAGTTTAACGGAAAGATTGCAGAATGTTTTTAGTTCATTTTGACTTTGTGATTTACTCTCACTGGCTACCGGAGGTGGGTAGAGTAGTCAAGTAAGTAAGAGTACCATTACTTCAAAATAAACGTACTCAAGTAAAAGTAAAAAGTACTCATTCACATAATTACTGGAGTAAGAGTAGAAAAGTCCTTATTAAATGTTTGAGTGTAATGTCAGATTATTTGTTTCATTTTGTGGTAATCTCGCAAAAAAAAAAAAAAAAAAAGATCAACAGATTTTGATATTTTCAAAAGATAAACTAAAAACATAAATAATATTTTCAAAAATGAAGACACAAGGAACAGAATTTCCACATTATCACATTTTTCACACAAAGCTGTTCTTACATGACACACAGAGGTGGTAAAAGTACTCTTACTCTTTCTAGATTTCCAACATTTTACTCGAGTAAGAGTACAGTTACTTCAAAATATGATTACTCAAGTAAAAGTTAAAAATATTGTGCAGTAAAGCAACTCTATGGAGTACAATGTATTTCAAAAGTTACCAGTGTTGGAGGAAAGCTTCAATATAGTACATATGCAGAAGAAGTAGACTGTGGAATAGTTCTAATTTACAATTTTGGGGCCAAGAGGTTAGGGGCCCACTGAGAGTCCATAAGTAAACCAGGACTACACACTGAAAAGAGTCCAACGGTGCTCGACTAACAATTGTGCAGTAATCATTCACACTTTCATTGTCTCCGTTTACTTAAGTGGATCAGTCCAACTCAGTGATGTGAGTTCAACCAATATTGACTATTTCACATTTCGAGATATTGTATTATTTTGATTGGCTCGTCGGCTTTAATCCACACTAGAATGTATTTGAGATTTCTTAATTTGTATGAATGTGAAATACACATATGTATAGTTGGATGGAAGTAAATTGAGATAAAGAAAAAAAAAATTGTGTGAACACTTTTTTCAGTTCAGTAAATCAGGACCAAACAAGGACTAAATCAGAATGTGCCCAGGTCTAATCTAGAACTGAAGCAGGTCTAAACCAGGAATAAACAAGAAAAACCATCGGATGACGTCACTGGATTAATGTGATGGTAGATGCGATTGGAGGGTTTGCTTGAGTTTTCCTTATAAAACATTGGAACATCTGTGATTTATCCATGCATGCAGGGACACCATCTTCATTTGGAATTCATAATATTACAGAATTATGTCATTTCCCCTGATAAAAAAAATCTCTCTAGGAAAGTAATAAAGAGAGCAAACATACCTATCCAAACAGAAAAGTAAATAGTTTTCAGGGTTTGTTTTAGTTACTCTAGGCTGAGATTATAAGGTACATTCTCAAAAGGAGCACATAGGATGGGTATAAGAGTTCGCTCAAACATGTTTTATGTCATTTTGGCTTTAAATATATCAATAGAAGACAATGGAAGCATGTAATTAGATGAGGATAAATGAGGATTATGGCACCCACACATGTATCCCTGAGTATATGGAAGGAAGGTCTATCATGAAGCTGTCATAGAGCCCAAATCAGTAGTACAGTTTTGTTTAACACCATCAACTTCATTGATATTGAAGTCCATTCTGTCACTTTAAACAACAGTAATAATTATGTTTCTGCTGCTGTATTTCAGCATTTTAAGCCTGTTTCTCTGTCTGCTCTCTCGGAGGTGGTGCCTCTGGGTGTTGTCCCTCCCAGAGTCTTAAAAGAGGCCTTTGATACTGTTGGACTGTGTCTTCTAAATGTGTTCAGTAATGTAGGTTTCGTTCCAGATGCTTTTAAACATGCTGTAGTTAGACCTCTCCTTAAAAGAAACCAGTTGGACTCTTCCATTTTATCACATCTTAGACCTTTTGCCATTTTTATCAAAGGCATTCTCCTTAGTGTGCAGTAAAATTAGTGCTGCTGGACCGTACAGCAGCATTCAATACTGTTGACCATTCCATCCTCATTGCACATTTATCACAGTACATAGGCATCTGGGGCAAATCGCTAAAATGGTTTCAGTCCCGCTTAACCAATAGAATAGTTTTTCTGTAATGGTCTTTCTTGTGGAGTGCCACAGGGCTCTATTTTCGGTCCAACCCTTTTTTCACTGCATCTACTCGCTCTTGGTTTTATTATTGCTAAACTAAACCTCAATTTTCACGCAGACGGTGTCCAGATTAATTTGCTCATAATGCCCAATGACAATAATGCAATATCCTCGTTATCCAACTGGTTAAAAGTTATAAATCACTGGCTGTCCGAGAACTTTCTCAATGACAGCATTATCTTCAGCAACAATGGTTTCCCAAGCATTTTAACTCGAGTCCCTTCATTCATTGTTTCAAACCTGCTGTCAAAAATGATGTGGGTGTTATTTTTTATGAAAGTGTACATTTCAAAAGACAGATCCAGATAGCAGCTCCAGACTTGATTACTGTAACACACTATACCTTGGCATCAATCAAACTTTAATATCCCAACTCCAACTCGTACAAAATGCTGCAGCTCGTCTCCATACCAACACAACCACATAGGCTAACTGTACGTTTTAGGGTTGATTTGAAACTTTTCATTTTTCAGTATTTGTGTGAGACTGTACACCTCTGCCGTCAGACTAGAACTCTGCAATCATCTGCTCAACTTCATTTAGAAGTTCCTTTAACCACATACAAACACTGGGGGGGTTGCGCCTTTGCTGTGACCGGTCCCAAAATTTGGAACAATCTACGTCCTGAAATATGCAGCATTTATACCCATTTATTTCGCTTGGCTTACACCTGAGGTTGCAAGAATTATATTTATGTATTTTTTATTAATGTTTTATTTATGGGTTTACTGAATTTGCATGTGTCTTTTATTCTTGTAAAGCACTTGATTACATACTACATCATATTCAATGTGCAGCAAACACCCACATCAGTCACTGAGAGAGAGCTGAGTCCACACTTCTACAGTTCAAAAGCCCATGGGATTCTTTTATTTGTGCCTGGAGTCGGCTGGGGAGGGGAAGGGCACTTGGGCGGGCAGCCCTGCCACAGCAGTGAGAGGTGGGTGGGAGGCAGAAACACAGGGGAAGTTAAAACTAATATTTAGACTGGCCACTCTGTAATACAAGAAAACTGTATGTCCCAAAGAAGTGAGGGTTAAGAGGACAGTGGTTTTCAATAAGAGACACTGACACTTTGTATAATTCAGCACCAGCGTTATTTGTGTTGTAGTCCTGTTTAATTGAGAAAGTAGTCCCTAATTAGACCCGGTTTAGTCCTGGTTTTGACCTGATTCCGGTGTCTATTGTATCCCTAGGTTTAGACATGGGTTAGATTTAGTTAAACTTGAAACACCATTAGAAGATTAAGTTAGAAAATGTCAAACATAGATGTCACCAAATCCGTAAGATGTTTTTAATTATTAAAATTGGTCTATTGAAACACAATAGATTATGACAACAAAGAGTACAAATGAAATACAAATCTTTTTTTCTATTGTCGGTCACTTTGCTCTGGAAGATCCATTTAGAAAAGCAATTAAAGTAAAGGATATTAATTCATGAGCAACAAACTTCACAACGCACAGTCAGAACATTCAATTTTTTAACAAGTTTGTCTAGACGTCTTCACATTTTCCCTTTTCACACTTTAGGTACAAAACAGAGAGCAGAAATAGTTTCACAGTTGCTTCAAAATCCCATCTCTGTAAAATTGTCTTTGTGGAAAAAAACTGCCCGCAAAATGACATTGGCTCTGTCCACTTCGATGTGATTTTTATCCGAGTTGAGATGAAGGTTTTGTCGTGACTTTTTTTTTTTGACGGAACTCCACCTTGAGTCATTTTAAAACAGTTGATTTGAAGAGATTCACAAGTGTCCTCTCCAAAAAAATAGAATAAATATGCAACCTTCAACACCAGGATGCAAACAGAACTCCAACATACATACTACTGTTATAAGTGCGTCAGGGTACACTGGTTTTCTAGCTCATGGTTGAAAATAAAGAACAATTGTTTTTGAAGGTCATGCTTGAAGGGGCACATTGCAGCCAAGAAGAGGAAACCCACGCCTAATGAAGAGCACTGTTCAACCTGAGAAGCCATGAGTCATTAGAAAGGCCAGAAGTGAGTCCCGGCACTGGAAGCCAAAAATAAAACCCTCACTTGTGCAGACAATTGGACAGAATCCCACTTTCAACTATTTCTCATCGTGTGTCCTTGTTCTAGGAAGAGAAGTGGCCCCATATCTGCGAGAGTCGACTGTCAAAGGGAAAGGACTGATGCTCGATCTCAAACACAGTTAAAAACAATAAATAGCTTTACAAAGACTACCTCATAATACCAATCTGTTTTACAAAATACATTCAATTCATGTAATCCTTTATGTCTTTGTGCCACTTAGATTATTATGCACTTACTTTTCAAGGCTCTGTGTGGTACATTTATAACACCCTTGTCTATAAAGACACTGGTGGATGTTCACATTCTGTGCTTCTGAAAAGTGACAACAACCACTGATTTATTTACTGATAGCCTTCACATTCTGGCCCTGACAATTCATCATTTAACTTGGGCTACCTAAATTGTTAAGCAACTTTTGGATTTATTCTTTTATCTTTGTGGAATGACTAAATAATTAGTAAACTTGTGTGTTATGTTTTGTCTCATTCGCTATAAGCCAGTGTAACTAAGAAATACATGGGCAGAGAGAGCAAGCAGTAGCACAGAGCTATTTCTGATATAGTGAAATACAAAGGCTTCCCTTTCTGGAAAGCTGAAGGCCCTTTTAAGATCACTTGATTGGCATTAAAGGCTAATTATGTCATGTTAAGATTATTGATTATACCATGGAACCTGAACATCAGTACCTAAGGGGCAGGGGAAGGTGCTTCAAATGTAGTGAATACATTTGATGTTTGTTTACAAAAGTATAAACTTTTATTTGAACCTTGTCATTTAGTAGTTGAGTGTGCCACTCTCTTAATATATGTAATAATGTAATGACAGAGTACATCATTGAACTAATATTTTACTCCATTATGGTCATGTGGATGGATGTCTGATTAGGCTCCACACAAGAGTCTCTGATGAAGGGGTGAGAAGATATGCCCTTAGGTGCTCCCATGAGTCCCATAGTATTTTGTGTGTCCAATCAGAATAAAGACACAAGTGTTCATTAATGCCAGCAGAGGTCATATGTCTGTATTCATAGTTACTCCAGTTCATCTGTGTGCTCCATACTCAGGTCTCTCCTCCCTTCTCTGACCCCGGACATGTGCCTGCCTCGCTCATGTTCTTCATCGCCCAGCTCGTCCTCATCCTCCTCCTCCATCCCCTCCTCCTCTTCCTCATCCTCCTCTTCCTCGTCCTCCTCTGTGCCGTCCATCGAGTCGTCGGCTGCCAGCATCGCCTGCTGCATGGCCAGGGTGGCCGAGTCAGAGGACAGGGATTGGAGGCTTTCCATACTCAAGGGGTCTGTGAGATGTAAAAAAAACTGTTATAAATCATGTGACCAATATCACGTCATATTATCTGTCACATCTCGTATGTTTTTTTATGTCAAACATAAGAAAGAAAAGTAAAGTAGGTTGACTATACAGGATTAAGACTTCACTGCTGTGTTCATCGTCCATGGGCAAATTAGATTCTGAGCACCCAATGCAACCACACACTGTCAAATCATACCTTTGAATATATCTTAGTTTAGTCACCAATAAACTCATTTAGGCTTAAACCAGTGTATAATGGTATCTCATAAAATACTAGTAAAATGTTTTTAATGGTTTATTTTTGTTGCTTCAAAATAGTCCTTATGTATTGTATTTATAGTGTAACAACACAGTAAAAGGCTGACATCAAGTGGTTCCAAGTTGAAAGTGCAAGCAGAGAATTGAATTTCATCAAATGTAATATTAGCCCAAGAGTTAACTAAAATGTGTTAATATTATTTTTTGCATTGGCTCACTGTCTGAGTTGTTTCCCGTCTGAGATCTGTGCGTCTGTAGAACTCCGGCCACGATGGAGTCGGGCCAGAAGCGCTGTGTGGGCCGGTGTTGGGACTTCATCTTCTTGGCTTTAGGAGCTGGGTCTGGGTTACTGGCATCCAGCATTGGCTGCAGAATACGCCGGCGTGCATTGATGAACCTGTGAAGGAGAAACAGGGGGGGCTAGAGCCAAGCTGTCACACAGTCATTTATGGTAACCTCAATCGCCTGTATGTCTTTTATTACATATTTGGGCAGTTACTACTGTTTGAAATGAATGCACAATCATTGCATTGAAATAGATATGGAACAATGAAAAGTGTCATTGAATCTCTATACGTGGTTTTCTGGATGTAGTGCTAAGGCAGGCAGGCTATTTTCAAACAGGAGTTGTGAGAGGACAATGATATGCTGCATCAGCAAAAATATTTTTTCTTCATGGTCACTGAACAGGCCCTACAGACAATACAGCTATTGATGTTGGAGGTCATTGTAACTGAAAGAGACTAAACCAAAGACATACATAAATTCAAAGCACAATATGCAGTATGATATAATGTTTGTGAATTTGTTCTTCAGTTAGTTTGACTGTACTGTACCACTTTGAACGAATCTAGAATGACTTAAAAATAGAAACATAATAAACTGATTCATATTATTATATTAACCAATGGAAACATTCACAACTAGGCCTGTGCTGTCGACCCCGACAGCAAGGTGTATATCAGCAAAAACGGCCCCATACTTCTGCCCCGTACATCTGCCCCGTACGTCTGCCCCGTACGTCTGCCCCGTACGTCTGCTACAACTATTACCAACGGGCACCTTAATCACTTTTTTGATTTGTCTGGATGTTTGTGAAGAATGTTTTTGCCAAATTCAGAAAATTCCCTAAAGCT
>JAVQKC010074660.1:0-29741 GCA_036025475.1 Philypnodon macrostomus | reverse complement strand
TCTACTGCTTTGGGGCAGCCTCCAAAACAATGACAATAGAGTTATGTTACCGTTATGATACCTTTGTGTTACCGTTATGTTAACGTTATGATACCGTTATGATACTGTTATGATACTGTTATGTTACCGTTATGATACCGTTATGATACCGTTATGATACTGTTATGATACTGTTATGTTACCGTTATGATACTGTTATGTTACCGTTATGATACCGTTCTGTTACCGTTATGATACTGTTATGATACCATTATGTTACCATTATGTTACCGTTATGTTACAGTTATGTTACCGTTATGATACTGTTATGATACCATTATGTTACCATTATGTTACCGTTATGTTACAGTTATGTTACCGTTATGTGACCATTATGTTACTGTTATGTTACCGTTATGATACTGTTATTTTACCGTTATGTTAGTTATGTGACCATTTTGTTACCATTATGTGACCGTTATTTTACCATTATGTTAGCGTTATGTTACTGTTATGTTACTGTTATGTTACCATTATGTTACCATTATGTTAGCGTTGTTAGTTATGTTACCATTATGTTAGTTATGTTACCGTTATGTTACCATTATGTTACCATTATGTTACCATTATGTTACCGTTATGTTAGTTATGTTACCATTATGTTACCATTATGTTAGTTATGTTACCATTATGTTACCATTATGTTACCGTTGTTACATTGTAAAACTCTATCGAGGATTTGACTCAGATTCTCTCATGTACATCCCAGTAGTGCTTTGAAGGCATTGAATGTGAACAATAAATCTAAATATAGGCCTGTTCTGAGAGTATACCATGTGGTTTAACTAAAATAATAATTTTGTCACTGCAACTGTTTATCCAGTAATAAAATTTCTTTCTCCAGCTTCTTCATCTTAAGTGCTCTGTATGTCATCAGCTGCTCTCGGTTCTCAATTTCCTTTTTCAGATAAGTGCAGTATAGTGATCTCAAATCTTCTTTTTGCACCTCGACACTGCTGGCTGCATTGACCATATCCTGCACGTTGCTGGTGTGCATATCCAGCTAAAATAAAATGAAATCATTTTAGATATTTTAGATACAACTTCAAGCAATCTGAATTTTACTTACACCCTCATATTGTGTGTCAGAAACATCTGTCTCGTCACTGCTAACACACTCTGGTTCAGTCTTTGTTACAGGCAGCAGGATGACAGGATGGCCTGATACTGTGTGGGGGAAAAGAGTAAACTTTAGTTTTGTTTTTACTTTTCTCAGATTCTCTCGTCATTAAATATGACCTGAACCATGACCATGACTGAAGGTCTCAATCACATAATTGTATCTGCGCTGTAACTAAATTATATTGGACCTCATATTCTTCTATCGTTTGACTTTTTTGTATGCACTGACACAATAATATAACCACATAGAGATAGTTTAATAATAGACTGGCTTTGTATTACTTCTGTAAATAGACGGACCTGTACTGAAGGCTATTCATTATAAAAAAACAAAGCTGTAGATATCTGCTGTGTCTAAATAAACTAACCATTAATATAGCTGTTGGATGCTTCAGATTCACTCAGAGGCTCTATACATGTGGCTGAAGGTATGACTTCTACCCTCATCTTGTCTTTTTGCAGCAGGACGTCCTCTTCAGCAGAAGACAAACAGGGTATGACTGGTATCCCTCCATTCTTCAGTATTTCAGCTCTCCGTCTTCTGGCTGCACAGGAATAAGTCATTTTAAGTACTCTATAGATCACAGCTCCATGAATGACACTGTGAGATTATGAATGAGCTTTACCCGACTGTATAATATTTTTATGTTTCACTTTAACTTGTTGCCAACTTCTTTTGTATCCACTGTCCGAAACCCTGGGAAGTAACCAAAATGTAAATAAACCATACACACATGAACATTTATAGTTATTGAATGTGACACTGATTAATGTTGTTCTTACACATTGATTTTGTCAGCTATTCTCTGCCATGCTTCCTCTCTTAATTTTGCAGCACTTGATGTGTTGGACTTTGCTGTCAGTATGTCCCTTTCTTCTTCATATAATTTCATAATAAGTTCTTGCTCTTTAGTGCTGAAAAAATGGGCTCTTTCCTGTCTTCTCATCATCTGTAGCTCTGCAAACAAAACATGTACACGAGGATATAATAATATGCCTAAAGTAGTTGTGACGGCAACGAGACTTTGCATTTCTTATATTCACCTCGCTCTGCCTCGAGGAGCGCTGCGATCTGTAATTGATTGGCCTCGCCTTCTACTGCAGCCTGAACCGACGCAGTTATCCGAGATGTTTCAAGGCTAGATTTACTTATCAAATCGTAAAGCTCCGCCATGATGACGGCTAAAAGTCGAGTTTAATCCACTCTTCGACCTTCCGTGAGACGCTTGGCTGCTTCTGTCGCCGCTACAGCACCGTATTCGGTTGCCACAGAATGCTACAGATGAAGCAGGGACATCAACGAGCTTTGTTAACCCAGGATTTTTTAATTCGGCTTAAAGCGCGTTCACGTGAAAAAGGTGGAGAGAGGCTTTAACCAGTGACGCGTTAGTGGGCGGGATATCAACACAAAACACACACAAAAAAGACTTTGTAATATGGCAATTAAACCTTAAGACTATTGAAACTGCGTATTGCTTATTTATATATGGACATATAGGCTTCATATATAGCCACATATATATACAGACTTCAGTTTTGTGTAACTACTGCGTGGAAGCTGGTAGTTAATTGAGAGATAACATATTGTAGCCTACCTTTAGTAACAACCTTAATGTTCTCAATTACCATTATATTATGTATTAAAAAAACACACACACACAAGACTTTATGGCAAGTCACACCTGCAGGTTTTTGGATGTTTTTTGTTTTTTTCTTATAGTGTATTAACTTATAAACAAAGTGGAAAATGTTCATCTGAAAATTAATGAGAAAGGTCTGAAACTGGTCAAATTCATCAGTCTAGCCGTTTGTGTTCGATCTGCTCATGTATGAAGAAACAGGTGTATAGACGTGTAACCAATCTACAGAGATTTCTAATTCACAACAGAAAAAATACAGTTTAGCATCTAGTAGGAATAACAGCTAAAAAGAATCTAAAAGAATGAAAAAGCCAAACTGAGATAAGTTACTTTATTGGTGTATTTGTACAGACAGGTTTGTCAAAATGGTCCAAGTCAGAACAAACTGTATTTTGGGTGCCCTATAAGTTAAAGGAGCACAAGTAAACAACAGAAATGAAATAAAAGTAAACTGTAGTTAAAGAGTGTGGTCCAGTATCAGAACAGAGTGAGGGCTGGTCCCAAGGCCAGTTCTGAGGTTTGAGGGGGGTCTACTCATCATGACCCTCATAGCCATTAGGAAGGGCGTTCACGTGTCCATTGTGGAAAAGAGAATGGTTTCCATCACCCCAGGGGAATTTCTGGAAAAAACAAAAAATCCTCTAAATAATGAATAGTTTGTATTAACTAGTTTAGTTGTTATAATATAATCCTATAAAACGTACCTTAGTGCGAATGCGAAGATGAGGGTAAGCAACAAACTCAGGCTGCTCATGATCGTGGTGCTGCTCTTTGAGAAATGTGTTGAGCATGCACACACCAACTCCAGGAAGGGCAACCACGAAAGTGAGAATCTTCCATGTCTTAGCTAAAAAGAAAAATATAATTGTTCATGTAGGCACAGGGCAATGCTCAATGATACATTATTATTATTTATAATTATTAATAATGTATACATTAAAGCTTTACCCAATTTAAGCCCAGTTCAAATCAGACATTTTACATAGCGTCAAAGTGACTTGGTTTATATGACCAATTTCACACACAAACTATTATGACTGACTCAGATTAGGCACACTATATAACCAGATAAATGGGAAGAGCTAATGTTAGTAATAACCTTAAAAGCATCAGCAAGCAAACTTGAATGTGGTTATGTGGACGGTTTTGGTTGACAGCATGTCAATTCTGTCAAATTTAACCAAATTACAAACGTTCTTATATTAATGTAAGTGAGGTTACTCGGTCTCAAAAGCATGTTGATGTTTTGAAGTGCTACGTGCTAATCATCACGGAAGGCTAGTGTTAATGCTAATGTTGGCAAGGTCACTCTCAAGTACTTTATTTTAAATGAAACATTTGATTTATACACGATGGTTTAATTAATGTATAATTACCAGAATGCTCGCCATGAGCTTCTGCAGCAGCAGAAAGCTGTCGTCGGGTCTGAGACAAAGTAGACCTGAGCAAAGCCTGCGAAAAGCGTCCGAAAAGCGCCATTTTGTTTTCTGACTGACGCCGAGACCGGAAGTTATTTGAAAGGAAGGTCACATGGTATGATATTCTGAGGTCCAGGGCGCCACCCAGCGGTAAACACCTGGTCCAACAGTCCAATATATTGTAGTTTGACAGTCTGAGTTTCTATTTACAATCTCTGAGTTTGACACAGCTGCAGTACCAAACCATAGGCATATACAGTATGATAGCAGTGCCCTTCAAGCATGACTGCAAGAAGAGGGAACGTTTTGAATGTCATTTTATGATTGAGTTGGTGTTTCCGTTAGACATGTTTGATGTAGGTTTTAATTTGCTCCTGAAAGGGGAGGATTTTCTGTGATCTCATGGTCATAGTCCACCTTCACAGATTATTGGAGAGAATCCTCTTGCTTATCCAGACAAGTGATATACATTTGAAATTCAAATTATACCTTTTTTATTTTTATCAAAAACTAGTCATGGAAGCTCAATATCACCAGTTTGGTCCTGTGTCTGTGACCCACGAGCACACAGCAATGACTTTACAAAAAGGTAAATATATATATATTTTATTTTAGTAATTATATATTATTTTTCTTAACCCATGCACATATAATATATTTAGGTACAAAGAACATAGTTGTCTACTTCCTGTATGGTGTCCTGGTGGTGCTTTTGTTTATTTTACTCATAATAACAGGAGTAAAATGTAAGTTTTATATTTTTTTCAATATATATTTAGACAAACACAGAACATTACTAAATACTTAACATTGGTTATTTCATGTTCTCCATCTAGTTTCTCAGATAAGCAATGATGTAAATGACATAAAAACACAACTAATGACCAAGGCAGACTCAGGTAGGATCATTTTTTCAGTCTTGTTTAGGAGCATCTTAAAATCCCCTGATTTTCTTTTGTCACCACTAGCTCATTATGAAGCTCAGAGTGAAGAAGTAATGCCAGAGCAGGTTTATCTTGACAGCATTGTTCCAGTTAGAGGTACATTCTAAGATTATAGGCTTGATAAACTAACTTTGAGTACAAGCTTTGCACATTTCTTAATAACAGGACAATGTAGAAAAGGATGGGTATCTTTTGAGAAGAGCTGCTACTTACTGTCCACCACAACTGAACCTTGGAGCAGAGCAGAGGCACAGTGCCAGACGCATCAAGGACACCTTCTGGTTGTAAACAATGTGGACGAACTGGTGACTTTGCATTAAGTAATTATCTTTTCACATATAACACTGTACTCTGTTTAATGCATATTTTCTCCCATCTATTTAGGACTATATTTCAAAAATAGTCAACATATATAATAGCTACTGGATTGGACTTGTAGAGCGACAACAAGAGGCACACTGGAGTTGGGTGGATGGAACCAACTACAATTCAACTCCAACGTAATATAATCTTTATTTAAATTTAAATTATTTCATTAAAGCCTGGGTGCATCACCTTAGGTACTATTCTTCTCAGTTTTTGGGATCGGGGCCAGCCTGATGACTGGGATTATAGAGAGAATGGTGAGGACTGTGGTCAGCTCCATGCTTCAGCGAAACGCAAACGAAAACTGTGGAACGATGCGGACTGTAGCCTTCCACACCACTACATCTGTGAGAGCAACATTTGACAAATATCAGCCTATAATTGATTAATAAATGATGCTTTTCACTATTGTTTTTTTGTTGCACATATTTATGATTAGAACATGTAGGAAGGAAAAATGTAACTCAAGTAATTCCAGTTGTCTTTATTGACTTAAATACTGTGCGATGGGAATAACTAATCAGTTATTTGCAGCGGTAACTAGGCAGATGTGCATTTTCTTCATTATATTCTGCCTTAGCAAAGCACATGGCTGCTTTCCTGTCACACTCACAGATGAACATCTCACAAGGATCATTTTTCTCTAAAAACACAAGAAAATATACATAGACATCAGATGCAGTTCCCAAGATAAAGATATCTGAAGTGTGAGGAACATGCTGTTGAATTCTCACCTAAACAGGTAACAGTCTTTGTGGCCTTATGGCAAGAATAATGGTACATTTCAGTGTAGGGATTGTCCAGAATGGGCCAACAATCTTCATGTTGCATAGCATTTTTGTAGCATTTGTCATGAACCTGGCAGCATCTTAAACACAGAAAGGACTAGTTTGTTTCTTTTTTGTTTAATACACTTTAAGATGTGTGTTATTGTTTAAAGTAGAAAAATATATAAATAAAAAAACATCCTCTTACCGATCCAGCTCATCCACTGGTTCGCCAGAGCCTCCAAGGCCACAGTAGCAGCCATAGTCTGTGTAGTCCAGTATGGGCCAACTGTCAGGCACAGTGCAGAGGATCATGGCCCTGAACTGCCATAAAGCTCTGTTGCCCAGCACTTACAAAATAAAGGAATTACATAAAAACATAGTATCAGTAGTTGCAAGACTGTCAGCGCAATCTCAGGTATATACACATCCCTTGATACTCACAGGCTGGGAGGCTGAGGAGCAGGATGTACAGGGGCTGGGACAGGTGCATCTTGTAAACCAGAATGCGCAACAGTAACACTACTGCTTATATCGCTTCCTGAGCTCAAGAGGTGTACCTCTTTGACCAATTACCTGGAGTCATCATATCTTTTGTGTGTACATGGTGCTCTGTACATATAAATTGAAATAACTCAATACAGCATGTGAATAAAACACCAAACCATAGCACTGTAGCACAAAAGAATTGTGGTCAAAACAGATGGTCTTCTGTTATGTGTGTCGTATGTTGAAATAGATTGTGCTTTACATTTTGTTCATGCAACAGGTTTAACTCCATGTATGTTCAGTGGAAAAGTCTGAGAATTCTGGCAAGTGGCACACTGCTTGCTCAGCTGTGTGCTGGAAAGTTAGTTCAAATTCAGCCAATGTTTGAAGATGGAGACCGAGATGAGGACAGAGTGTACACAAAAGGGCAGTGAGTTTTAAACAGGAAATGCAAAAATGAAGGCAAAATATGCTCCTATGGTTGGGTTGAAAAACAATCAGGAGTTCAATGATAATACACAGACAATAATTAATTATAATTATATTAAGAAGTTTTATACAGAAACTCTAGTTACCTTCCACTGACTCCCCCGACCGGTTCTTATCAGTCTCTCGCCTCCTGTGCTATAAAGAGCTGCTCCAACTTGCTCCTGCTTAGTTTCCTGAGACTGCAACCATGAACCTGACTGCTCTCCTGGCCCTCCTTCTTACCAGTATGTACAACACACTATACAGTTTATAGTGTTACTTTCTCACCTTGTTAAAGTTTCTTATGTCTTATGGCAGCTTGTGTGGTCAATGGTACGACTGTGCCAAGAGCTTTATGGCAGTTTGCGAACATGATCAAGTGCGTTCAGCCTGGCGTCAACCCTCTGGTTTACAATAACTACGGGTGCTGGTGTGGCTTCGGAGGACAGGGGACCCCCGTGGATGAGTTGGATCAGTACGACCCAAAACAACTGACTGTGTTTAACTTTAAAGGATACACTGTTTTACCTGTGTTTTACTGATATCATAGATGCTGCAAAGTGCATGACAAATGTTATGAAGCTAGCAGAAGGATTCCTGGATGCACAGCCATCGGAGATCTCCCATATGTTCTGGTATATGATCACACTTGCTCAAGCCAGCAAGTTACCTGCTCAGGTAAAATTAGACCCACAGATTAACATTAATAATGTGTTGATAAGTTTAACCATTATGGAAGACATTTAATTCCAGCATATTATTAATTTAAAAACGTTGCTGTAGTATATATTAGTGATAATGTCATATACAGTATGTAAAAGATTGTGTATGTTGTACACAGCTGTATGAAATATAGTCACTGCATGTTATCAAACGGTTACTAATCTACGGGTGGGCCCCATCTTTCTGCAGACACTAACGACAAGTGCCAGGCTGCTGTGTGCGAGTGTGATCGAGTTGCAGCTCACTGTTTTGCTGAGACCACATTTAACCCTGAAAACAAGGACCTGGATCCCAAAGTCCACTGTGTCAACTAAGTTACGCAATAAATGAGACCTTCAAAAACATAAAAAGCCAGATGCAGCAGTTTTCTTTTGCATATTTTTAGTTGGTGACATTAAGGGGCCACCTACTTTGTTCACCATTGAGAACATACAAACACATGAGGTGATATGTTTTTTATATTTTGCCAAAAGAGCTCATAAATCAAGCCTTTTCAATTAAATAGCACTAATAATGATGTGCAATTACATAAAGGAATGTATTGAGTAGTTATACAACATGGCAAAACTGAGATGAAAAACAATTATTGTAGTACTATTGTATATACATTTAAAGCTTTATATGGGTTTGTAGAGAAGCGTGGTCACATACTTCTTTTTGTATCGATGTGTCGCACTGAGGACCATTACACCATCCTGAAATAGAATATACATTATCAGGTTAAGGACCGTTTAAGCCTATGTAACTATTCTGAGGTAAAAAATGCATTCTGGACATGGTAGTTTTTTTTCTTGTTACCTTGATTGACAGTGCGTAGAGATGGTTGAGCATCACATGGTTTGGTTCTGGAAGCAGTGTTGGGTCACACTAATGTAGGAAAGAAAAATCTATTTCTAGATTATTCTGCAATCAGGACAGTTTACATTGTGTGATCAAGGGCACTACTACTGACAGAAATCCCAGTGTCTTTGTTAAGCAACACTTGCAGCAGGTGTGGAGGTAAGATTGGGGGATGTTTCATCTTGTCGTCTGCCTTGATTACATATGCATCCTGTTGATATGGGCCGGGCGGGGAGCTGGACAAGTCTGGGAACAAACAGTGAATCTCAACCCGTTCTCCTTATATGATAAAATAAAGCTAATAAGAATGATATCAATTGCTAAGATTAAAAGTATGTCTCTACCAGAAATGTCAGCTGAATCCTGTGAGTCCAGCTTTAGTGCGTCAAATACTTCGAAGTCTGTCCTCTTCACCTTGATGACATTATTAACTGTTCCGGTCTTAGACGTCACAACGGCCTATGGGGTACAAGAGGCTGCCATTCAGTAATGAGTTTTAGATCTTTGTCATTGGTTTTTGTTTGTGGCTATTTGACTAAACATTGACTGGGGTCAATATTACACACCCCTGTTGGATCTAAAGTCCACTGTCCATCTACACAAAACTTGTATTGGTGCTCTCCTTCTGGCAGATCCATAATGGCCACAAAGTTGTTCTGACTGCAATAAAAACACAACTTAATAAAACATAGCAAGATAAAAATACAGATTGTGAGCAGAATACCTTTTGTTTAGTGGGATTTTGGAGGCCCAGTTGTTGAAAGAGCCAGACACATAGACCTCTTTGGCCGCCCCTGACCACCTGAAGACAGTCGGCCGGGCCTGCATTGAACCTTTGCTTAAATGTTCAAGGTCCCGCTGCCATTCAAAATACTCCTGCATCTCTGCCTGAGCCTTGATATCAAAGATCATATTAGTAAAAACACTGCATCCAACACATCACATTAACATTAACCCTGAGTGTTTATGAACAAAGTACCATCCAATAAGAAAAAACAACTCGGCCTACACTGCCGTCCCAGACAGCAAAGTGTATATCAGCGAATCTGCCCCATCCGTCTGCCTCATCCGTCTGCCCCATATGTCTGCCTCATCCGTCTGCCCCATCCGTCTGCCCCATATGTCTGCCTCATCCGTCTGCCCCATCCGTCTGCCCCATATGTCTGCCTCATCCGTCTGCCCCATCCGTCTGCCCCAACTGCATACGTCTGCCCCAACTGCTATGGCACCAACGGGCACCTTAATCAGACATTGTGTGATTTCTAAGGGTTTTATATCATTAACGAGCAATTAAGAGGCCTCGCCCCCAAACCATGAGAAACATGGGAAAGGTCTATTTGAGTTTTTTGATTTGTCTGGATGTTTGTGAAGAATGTTTTTTGGCAAATTCAGTCTAGGGGAGCACTGTAGAGGTAACTGGCATCATATTGGTGAGATGTTTTCAGGGCGCAGACCTGGACCAACGTGATTCCATAATATCGTTGTTTCGCCAATATAATGATGGAATTGTATTGGCTGTAGCCATAGCAGAATAGTCGCCACTATACAGGGTGTGCATCAAAATTTGGATAAACAAATGCAATTGGAGGTAATTAAACATTTCTTGTGATTAATACTGATACTGATTAATTGTGTTGACATAGATTTCTTTTTGAGATATATGGTGTTACTGTAGATTTAGAGAAACCTTTAAAAACAACATATTATATTTATATTGTTAATGTCTATGATAATATAACAAGCAAAAATAATACTTTTTCCCAGATGGGGGGAAATTAGACTAGAGTTGGGCCACCATGTCTCTTCTTTGATGGTCCTGTAAGTACCTTGGGGTCTTCTCTGTTGAAGAGGTCGGTGTCCTCAGTGCTGTCCAACAGGATCTTGGGACGCGCGTCTTTTGCTCCTTGTTGTCCATCTCGGGATGAGGGTGACCTGTCCCCCTGACCACCACCGCCCCTGTCACTGTTGCTGTTCCCCATCCCGGACACACAACTATCAACAGATACAGGTTATGCATCCGAAAATAGCCAATAAGTGATTCATTTATTCACTTCTATCACACTCACTCAAATCTCGAATCCACTCGTCAACACTAGAGGACCTTTGTTGTTTTGGCGTCTGTAGTTGGACAAACCCCCGCTCACTTCACATCACGTCGACTTTGGAATTAAGGAAAAGTTTGCCTTGAAGCGTCCAAACCTCAAAACTAATCACAGTTACACGATTATCCAACAATAAAACTTCCGTGCGCTCGTGAAGTGGGCAGAATATTGTGTTCCGTCAAGAAAACACTCCTCTTCCGCCTGCACCGCGCATGGGGTTAAAGTTTAACCCTTTTACTGCTGCGGAAGTGGCGCCGTTTTGTCGTTATCAATCCATTCTTTTTCATAGACAAGACAACATTTAATAGTCCCAACGTTAAGTTTTATGGAGAAAGTATTTTGATGTGTCACGTGATTAGTGTGTTCTCACAGCGCTCATATTTCACGTCAACTCTGAACTCAACGTTCTGCCATCAGCACTTTATTGTTGACTAAACGCACATGTTTCTACAATGCCATCGTCACGCTGTCCACAGGTTTGGCAGGATCAGTATCCAATTTGTTTAGATTGACAAGACCATTTATGAATTTAACATTCATTTAACAGCATGGAGGACAGAGGTTTTCCAGTGTTTGCTTTTTCCTGTGCCAAAAGATCTTCTTATAGAGGGTGGCTGGCACTTATACTCTATATATACTCTATATTCTACTATATATTATATACTAGCCTATAGTAAGGATGTAAAACACAGCTTTCCTCACAATACAATATTGATACAGTGGACTGACAATACAATATTTGACAATATCTCAAACAATATAATACAATATATTGTGATTTATGGGCCCACGAATATATCAATATTATTATGTTGATTTAATCAAATATTGTTAAAAAACTAAAATGTAATGTTTAGAATGTTTTAAACTGCTCAGACTTAATTTTAATTATCCACAATATTATCACAATATACATTTTTCAACATTACGTCGTGATTATTGATAATTACGATGATATATATCGATATCCAACGATGTATCGCTACACCCCTAATCTAGAGCATTTATTGGGCTACAGCTTGGTTGATGCAAGTTCAATATTTCAAACTAAAGAAACCAATATGCAAATGTATTAAGAAAATGTACTGTTTCAAGGTGAATTCATGAGCTCACCTATTTATAATAGACAGACAAATGCTTGTTCCCAAAGGTCTTAGGAAGGTCCCACTAAAGGTCTTAGGAATAGGGAACAAATAGTAATGCATTTGTCTTTTCATTTGTTTTTGTTGGCACTAAAGTGTACAATGATGTAAGTCGTGATAATGGCAAGGCCAATGACAAAAGACATATGCTCAGGTGCAGGGCTTTACCATCCCAGCCTCCGAGAGCTTTCAATGTCCTCTTCATCATAGCTCCTCTGTACCTGTGTATGAGTGGTGAGGCAGAGGTAGTTCATTAATGGGGACTGTCCTGGGCTTCTGTGTTTAGGGACGTCTGCTTGGCCGTCAACAGATGCTCTGAGGAGCCCCGTAAGAAGAATTATATTCAAACAATTTATCTACTTAGTTAGAATATTTAACTACCTTTATGGCACATTTAGTAAAACTTTTTTTTTTCACTTAAACAAAACATGCATGCAATACAGAAACTATAGTTACAAACACTATTATTTCTATGGTATATAATAGTAATAATCCTAATCTAGGCTCTCCCAATGCTGACTATATTTAGAAGTCTCTCCTGTTCATAGACTTCACAGGACACATGTGTGGAATGTTTTAAAATAATTTATTAGGAATTTTAAAAAGGTTTTTTTCTTCAAATGAATAAACATAACCAGAAAAAGACAAGATTGTTATTTTTCAGTGAAAACAGCAGAAGTGTAAACTACTGTGGCAGCAGGTATCAAAATGTCAAACCATTACAGCAGAAGAGGTTCTTTGTTCTGACGCTAACAGTTTATGATGAATCATATAATCTATGATAAATCATATAATTCATGATTATAATAAAGGGCCAGTGCATGTCTTTGTAGCTCTGAACTCCATGATTTTGGTCTAAATAAGCTGTCACATTGCTACAGTCGGTGTAATCCAGTGGATATGCAATAAAGGATTGTGGGCCTTGAAAGTAAACATGAGTTAATAAGACTTTCTCCAGACATCCACAAGTCGACAGAGATGTTAATAAAATCAATAAAAATGTCAGATTAAAATTTCACATTTGTAACTGAGGTACCATCCCCAAACAGCACATGGCACATTGGACTCCAATGTGAACAAAACCAACAGCGATACTTCACCAGCTGCAGAGCCATCATGACATGAGAGCTGCTGCTGCAAGTCCTTCATTTCATTCACAATCAACACATTAAAAACATCACAGTTAAAACAAAATGACAAAAGAAGAAAACTTATTTTTACTCTCCGTACACAGAGCTCTCTCTCATTTCTTTCTCGACAAACTTTGAAACGTAACGTCCAAGTTTTCAACACTTAAGGATTTTAAAAGAAACTCCTTTCCTCCAAGGTTTCCCACCCCCCAAAATGTGTTTACCCCACCCACCCAAAGTGTCATATTTACAATATGTTACAAAATTGTACAGCTTTCATAGGCCTGCATGTAACTGACTAATGACCCTTTCACTTTGACCATTATTAGTGTTTTGAGTTTGCTAAAAAACCTACCAAGATATACATTTGTGACACATTTTCAAGAAAAAAGTATTAATCACAAAAGTTTTGTTAAAATTCAGTATGAACTAGCGACAAATATACAGTTTTTCAAAACATATTACATCTCCTGACCTTCAAACATCAGATTCAAAGGTCAAACAACCCAACAAATGCAGCCAAAACATGAAAAAAGAGTTGTTGTAGTAGCCGTCACATAAAGTAAAACAAGAGAAAAAACAAAACGGTGAGATACAGCATCTGCGTTTGTTGCTAAATCGTGTAAAAAAACTTAATCGGTGGTCTTCTGAGTTTAGTACAGCGTGAATTGGCTCTGACACCAAGAAAAAGGAGGGAGAGGTGTAGAGGAGGGAGAGGTGTAGAGGAGGGAGAGATGTAGAGGAGGGAGAGGTGTAGAGGAGGGAGAGGTGTAGAGGAGGGAGGGGGTAGAGGAGGGAGGGGTGTAGTGTCCCGCCTGCAGAGGGAGACTGGACAGAGACAGGCTAGATCAGCTTCAACTCCTTCCAGCTCTCAGTCTACAGCCCTGCAATAACAAACCAAAACATGATTACTACAACTCAATACCACTAGACTCATTCATGTATCATTATAAACAAATGGGACGTACTTACAATCTCAGTGATAGCCATTGGTGAAGGCTGTGGCAATCAAAGGGCCCTGAGGAAACAGGCAGATACAATTTCATCTGTTTCTGTACAAAGAATTATTCTAGTCGCTGTTAATACCAAGGCAAAATAAATTGGACTTAGGTGGATGTACAACCAATCAGAAAAAATGTATTAATATTACCAATAGGCATAGGATGATGGGATAAAGCATTCAATACGTGTAGTTTGATTATTTAGAAAATTTTAAAGACATATTTTCACTTGGCTAAAAGGGGACATTTCATAATTTCACTGTTTAAAAAAACAAACAAAACAAAAACAGGAGAGCTGAATTGGTAACCAAACTATAATTATTGGAGCTTGGTACTTACCCCCAAACTGTGGCTGAATCCAGTGCTAGGCGCAGGGCTGGCAGCACTGAGGTAACTGCTCACAGCGGACTCCTGACCAGCTGTCCCATACAGATCTGCCATAGGCCCAGGGCTGCTTGTACCTAAAAACCCAGCTGAACGGGATGGAGTGGAGCCTTAAAGTAAATACCAAGAATATTATGTTTTGTAGTATGTAAGAAGACTAACTAGCATATTTGTTAATAAAATATAAATATTTTAATCAGGTTTTACCTCTGACTACTGCTGCGGCCGCTGCTGCTGCCATTGGTCCGTATGCTGTTAGAGGAATGGCTGGAGACAAAAGACAATTTACATTATTTCATGCAATTATATACATATTACATGGATATAGATACACAGAGAAAGGTGTTTTCATACACAATGGACAGTAACTAAGTAAATTTTAAGGTAATCTAAGGTATAAAAATGGCACATATCAAAACCGCCACCATGTATATATTACCATATGATTTTGACCCAAAACAATCATTAACAAAATCATATGGTGTAATGATTTTGTTTGGTCAGTGAACCCAATGTAACTAATACAAGTCTTAAGAATACCATTTTTAGTATTATTTGACAGATTGGCATATTTGTTTATAGTCGATATTGTTATCAAAATGCTTCTCTAGTCAAGTTCGCAAGAGTACCAGGAAATGAAACAGTACTCAACCAATATGCAAAAAAAACAATCTACATTTAGTATTTACTGTAGCTCAATACTAATAATGTATGCTAATGGCTACATCAAGTAAAACAGCTAATTGTCATTACCTTCCTAATGTTTTCCAACCAGGCATTACCTATGTGTAGCTAATATGTTGTCAGTGTTCATATTTTGCGATATTTGATGGCTAATGCTAATTTCTGATATAGCTGGAGAACAAACTTTAGTGAGACCTTGATTAAAACTAACAATCTTCTTCTACACATTACAGATCTAAAGAGGACAAACATGCAAACCAAATGAGGTGGTGAAGATAGATGATGTGGTGTGGTGGCGTGATGCTGCTTGTAAAGTCCAGAGGAGGGACTGACTGACCTGTGAGCTCAGGGGGGTGGGGTGAAGTCAGAAGGGGGGTCCTCTCTAAGTGGAACTCTAAAACAGAAACATCAGAGTGCTGTGAGACACACACCACCACCAGCAGCAAACCCAGGACACAAAAACACACACACCAAACCAACACATGCAGAGGAGAGGGGTATGGGGGCACTACAGACCAGGGCAGTTTAGGTGTAAAGGATAGACAGTACAGAAGCAAATGTTACAATACAACATTATATTCACGCTATCTTCAGACAATTTAAAACTATAATAGTACATTTCCACTCCCTGATATTTACAAGCAGCCTTTTGCAGTGACCACAATAATTGACTTTGTGCATAACATTCATGGTTGCCCAGTTGACCAGAGTTAGATTTCCGGTTAAAAAGATGCAATAATTTCAAAGATTAGGCTAATAATTTTAATGTTCTAAATGTATAGCAATAACACAACCCAGAAACACTCTCCCTCCTAATCTCAGGGGGCTGTGAAACTTTAGTGTAGATGGCACATTAGTTAGCTTTCCTTAGTTTGCAAACAACTTTCAGAAACGACAGTGCTAAATGTAATGAATGTACAGTGCTCTGCAAAAGTCTCAGCAGTCAGGTGGGCAACCTTTGAACATTGTGAAACATTGAACATTATGCACACGTTTGACAAAATGTCTGCGTAGTGTGCTGTCCCCTAAAGAGCCACAGTTTGACTTTGAGTTTTATGTGTGAGGTTGGACAAATGACAACCTTTATATACAGATAGTCTAAATATAGATTTATTGCTACATGGAATGATGTGTAAAGATTGAAAATGTACCATGTTGAGATTTCAACAGAAAATATTAGGCTACTATAAAAGTCTGATATGGTATTGCATGCTTGGCTTTGCTAATAATAAAGGCTATATAAAGTACGTATAGATGCTAAATGCGAACTCTGTTGAGTTTACCGGGAAACTGGTAGGTGTAGCCGGGTGTGATGCCAGCATAGCTCCGACTGGTGTAGGTGGCTGTCTGGAAGCCGGGGTAACCTGAAGAAAACAGCTTATGGTCAGTATCAATCAGGAAAAAGCAGTGTTCATTTTCTGAACAATGGCGCCACCTAAAGGTCTGGCCTGGTGCAGTTAGGGGCATATTTGATTTAGATCGATTGACCTGGGATCTAAATTGATGTACTGCTAACTTAAATTTTCCTACACATAACTTGATAAAAATATTTTGTATTTTAAATTACGTTGCTTGTATATATCTATATGTACACATAATAGGTGATGGCTTATTGAGGAAGTTGTGATTAGAAAAGTAAAGTAGCTTAATGACTTAAAAATGGTCTTTATTTAACCATATCACCATATACTCCATGTATGTTGAATGCACTGTATAAACTAAATGTTAGCCCTCCAAAGCTACACTCCCCCCACTGAACAGTAGATGGTGGCATAGGAGTGATGTAAGCTTCAAAATTCAGTTTTTGGAATCAGCCTAGTTGTATCAGTAACCATTTTACTGTATTTGTTACATTTATCCAGAATATTAGGAATATTAAGGATCTAGCCATTTGACAAAACTCAATCTAAGACAGGTAAGGTAATCCGTACATTATGTTTCTGCCATTATCTTTTTGAGGCCAGATGACTTGTGTATTCTTACTCTGGCTCTGGAGTGACTACATTTTGCACTTTTTATCTTGATCTTTTTCTAACTACTATTGTTGCCCATTCACTAAGGCTTATTCTATGAAATAATAACTACATAATAATTGGCTTGATTAAGAATACATGTTGTAGTGTATTTCCCAGTATATTGGTCAGTGTTCACCCCATGAGGTTTATATTGACCTTTACAACAGCTGGGGCATTAGTGCAGTTACAATCAGATATAAAGGTAAAGGTGAGACAGCCACGTACTTCCTGTCTCGATCAATATTAACTTACCAAGCATACCAATCCCCAGCATGAAGGCGTCCATGCCGTAGGGCATCACCCGAGCGCGCCCTCTAGCGGAGCCGGTGGGGGACATCACCTCTTTGGGCTGAGCCTTCTTGCACTCCACCTGTTACAATTACAAAAAGATGGCACTTGTTAAAAAAAGTAGTCAATAATTGTGTTAATAATCCGTGTGTTTCAGTCTCACCATTTTGTTGTTGATTTCATGGAAGTGTATCTCACAAACTTTTTCCACCACATCTTCATTTTCAAACGTCACAAAACCAAAGCCTATATTGTGGAGAAAAAAACAATTTCACATTAGTTTGCTCACAACGTACTTACAGACAGTATAGGCCTATCTGTCTACGTGTCCAGCTAATAGTCTTCAGTAATCAGAACTGTAATAGCCGATTAACATGTTTGGCCCCTTCCCCCCTCAGCCTCCCTCCCCAGGCCACTATAGTCCCTTCCTGACCAGAAGGCTGGGGCAAAGCCTGTAGGCTGTCATAATCGATCAGTCCCAGGATGGGGAGGAGGTGCTTAAGGAGGCTTTATCCTGATCCCGATTAACGGACTGGCTAATTAGACTAGCCCCGTTCTTCTGCTGCAGCTCAGCCCACAGGAAGAAGTCCTGTGGGGTGAGGCGGGACAGTGGGGAGGGATCAATACATGCTTAGGAGGGACTGGAGATGACTAGTGCATTGAGGAAGAGTGCAACAGTGTCATATTAAAATTGGTGAAAGGTCACACGTGTATTTGAATCTGACAATACTTGTATATCTTTTGGTTTTTACACATTGGCCAGTGTAAAATCATTATCCAACGCAAAAACAATATTAATAAGTGGAAGATATTACATTTTACGACTTAATCCCACTTAAATTTTGCCATATACTTCAATATATTAAGTTTTGTTAAGGATGGCACTTTCATTGTGTTTCATGTTGATTTTCACATCTTTCTTGCACCATTTTGCTTTTGATTTTGATGAACACTTACATCTATACATTAACTGTATCACCACCTTTTGTGTTGTCTCACCTCTGTGCCTGTTGGTGGTCTTGTCAAACATGAGCATGGCATCGTCCACCTAAAAGGGAGACAAATAAAAGGGCTTTTAGACGGTGATATCTCTTTTGCCACGCGGCATATTGCCCGACCTCAGCCCTTCTCAAGTTCTGCAGGGAGGCTCAGCAACAGATGGACAGCAAAGGGGGGAAGTGGGGGGGAGGAAAAGGGGGACCAGTAACAGGTTTTTATTTAAAAAGAGGCAGACAACTTGAAAATGTTGAAGAAAAACTCTACAAGTGGTAGTACTTAATAGGTGGTGGGTTGGAAGTTGAGGCTAAACTTGCCTGGTCAAAATCCCTCTCACAGTGAGTGCATAATTCTCCCCCCCTTTGCCCCAGTACAAAGTTTTACATTGCCATGGTAACACTACAAAAAGTCCCTCTACAAGGGCTGAGCCAACATCAAATATGGTTTATGAATAGTGGGAGAATGAATGGGACAAAGAAAATCCGCAGAAGAAGAAAGAGTGTGAGAGATATACAGAGGGGGAAAAAGTGTCCAGTCACTAGGAACAGAAAGGTGAATCCAGTGCAGGTGGAGACGCGATGAGTGCGAGAACTGATATCAAGAGAAATAGCGACAGGTGGATATGTGAATGAGTGCACTCAGAGTCCTGTAAGCAACAGCGTGAAAGAAAGACGACAGAAGAGGGAGAAGTACTGGGTCAAAGTGGAAGAGGGAGGAGAGCGAATAGACAAAAGGCCCAGGCAGAACAAAGAGGCCTGCAGGCTTTGTTTGTTGGCACAGTCGGCCATAATTCCTCCTCCTCTGCTCCGTTTGACCCCTCTCTCTCCAGGCCGGCCTCACTTTATACAGCACTAACACAGGTGTCTATGTCTCTACACGCACACAAAAATTGTACGATATTAGGACTATGTGATAAACAGTAAAACATCCACACTGATTACTATTACTTCAGAAGACTATGGTGGGCATCCATAAACTTTTTTCCCTAAAAAGTTAAAGTAACTAAATTTACTAACAATACCAAGAAAATACTAATAATACCAAAAAATACTAATAACACCAAAATAATACTAATAATACCAACAAAAATACTAATAATACCAAAATAATACTAATAATACCAAAAAAATACTAGTAACAGTATATATTTTATGCCAAAATACATGTGGCTTTTATAATCTAGATCTAAAACATAGCAAAGGCACTGCACATTTTAAACAAAGAGCTTTAACTGATTTACATTTACAGGATATACAGTACATAAATAGTATTGAAACTATCAATGCCTGGCCTCTTGTGTACCGTCATATAACAGCAGTTCAAGATTACTCTCTGATGTGTATTATACCTAAAACAATAGTGCAAAATTTGACCTACTCCTTTTCTATATTTTCCTTCCCTCTTTATATGCTGGTGTGGTCACTGAGGTCCAGATAAACATTTGGTAAATGAATCTGTCCTCTTGGTCTATAATAAGTTTACTGGCAGCCGCGGTGGATATGGTCCGCTGAATAATTTGTCATAGTCACACACGAGTGCGACTGTGTGTGTATGAGCGGACCCCCAAGGGCAGTTTGCCTACAGAAATGTCAAAGGTTATTAAAGAGTGTCACTCTGTGAAAGGGGACCTGAAGTCACTAGCTCCTCTTGGCATTTGCACACCGCTGACCAACTGCTCAACCTAAGTATGCAATTGGTGCACTTTTATAAGCTGACTATATTTTAGCTTCACAGACCCATATATTGGAGCAGAGGAATAGTAGTACATCGAAAGAAGTTCAAGTAAATCAGAATAAAAAAAGTTTTAAATGTTACTTTTGTTGATTTTCTGTTGATCTACGTTAATCACGTCATCATAAAGTACAAACATTGAAATCTAAAGCCAACTACAAGGCAGAACAAAACTAAGTATATCTGGAGCTGCGTAATATCCTTATTGAAGCAAACAAGTTGTAAAACAGTAAACATACAGACCCTATACAATTACTATCCAATGTAATCAAAGCACTTCGACAATGCGACAAAGAGTAAACATAAAACACACACAAACAAGACTTAATTACACATTATAGCTCCATATTTCAAAGACTGAGCATTTTAATGGCGCACAACAGGACAATATTCCCTCTTATCCTTTTTTTCCCACCTCTCATCTTCCCTGTTATGCCCGACCCATCCCTCTCCGCGCTCCTTTGTCCTCACCAGGACGGGACACAAAAGGTCCAGTGAGGCAGTCTAATCAGGAACTTCCATGGATGGCTGGAGCCTACATTTCACCATCCATCCCCTGGATATCTCTCTTGGCAAAATTCATCTAGATATTATGATTGAGAAGGGAGCATGGAGAAACTTAAGGCCAAATCGTTGCCACCTATAATAAAGTAGCCAGTCAGTGTGGTCAGAAAAGCAGCGCACATTACAATAAGCTTTGTAGTGTGAGCATATGACTTTGAAAAGTTTCAGGGGGATTAAAAACTACTTGTTGATCAATAATTTTAACTTCAAGACACCAACCAACATGTATACTTACTACACTATACAATTACAGTCATAAAATATTAATGAAAATGAAAGTTCCTATAAATACTAAACAAAGTAAAAACTAAATTGCCCGATTTTGTTCAAGTTTTGCACTGAAGCATAATAGCCCTGATTGAACACCCCCCCTACCGCCCATCTTCGCCCCAGTTCCCTCTTACGCCTCCACAGCCCTCCCTTTCCCGTTAGTGCCTTTGTGGACCCATCATCCATTCGTTGGCCTTGTGCTTTTCAAACTTGGCTGTTTCATAAGAACTTTGGCAAACTGTGTGAACAGAAATGCTCAACGAAAACCCAAACTCTTCAAGTCAAGAATACTATTTAGTTTTTCCAGAAGTGTTAGATTTTGTTAGAAATTAATGCTAAACTCCCGAAGTGACCCCCACCCAGGTCTCCACACACATACAAAAGCACACGCAAACACCCCCGGAGCAGCGCCGCATCCCTCCCCCTGTAGAACAAAACCCTTTACCCGCAGAATTACTTCGGGACAATGGGCAGGCCAGGTCACCACGGTAACGGGCCAGGAGGGGGGCCGTGGGCCGGAGCAGCTGTTACATCAGATTAATTCAGATTCTGATAATCCCTCCTCCTTCCTCAAACCATCACCACCACTCACCACAAAACTTTTCACCCCCCCCCTCCCTTCTCCTCCACGGGACGGTCCTCTCTCAGAGTACTCCTTAACTAGGCCTGCTGCTGCACCTTCACATCCATTATTTGTCTATTCTCGCATGCATCGCAGAAACTCACTTCCAAAGTTTTATCTACAAAACTGTGGTGAATCGGGCTCTGGCACAACTCAAAACTGATTTGTTGTTTCTGATGCTCTAAAGTAGCCAAAACAAAACTAAGCGAAATAGTAACTTTTCAATGCGTCCATATTTAACCGCTACTCACTTTTCCAAACTGGTCGAAGTACTGCTTGACATCTTCGATAGTTGTGTTTACAGACAGTCCTCCCACAAAGATCTTCTTGGTTCGAGTCACTAACTGTAAAGAAACAAGTGGATGAGTTAATATACAACACTAAACTCACCATATACATTCCTAGGAAGCTGATCAATGTTTAGAATTCACAAAAACATGCCAAAGAAAAAAAGATTCATATGAGACTAGCCTATCTCCAACTACTTTTACATAAACCAAACATATTTATTCAAAATATTTCAAACAAATCTGATCACAGATGTATGTATCAATATCAGCTTTAACTTAAACAACACACACTGGTCAGATGTTTTTTCAGTTTTAGATTTCAAAGTTGGTATTATGTTGGTTTTAACACTGGTTTTTACTTAGTTTTTTACTTTGGCCTATGAGTAGTATGTATGTAAATAATCTGTATGTATGTAATTTTGCCAGCCAATTATCAATTCTTTGGAGCCCTTTGCGGCTGGATTCAGTTAGAGGACATTCAAATAGTTCAGATCCTATTATTTATATTATGAGAGTCAAAATAGTAATTGTGACAATCAATACGATCAACCACAATCAAAGCTGCTCCAATAAAACACAACAAAAGAAACATCAGATTGGCCTTAGGGAGCCATTTTAAGTGTTTCTTGTTCCTTGATATTTTTCCTGTCGTCTCACTATACAGGTTCTTTTCCCATGCTTTTTAAAGAAAGAAACAAATCATCCAGTATGTTTGGGACAATGCATTCCCGAAACACGATACATGCATTTAGTTTAGGTTTAACAATGTAAGAAGCCCCTAAAGTTGTGAAAGTTTTTGTGTTCTCTGAGAGTGGAAAGATGTCAGTGCAGCTCATGTTCATCAGATTACGAAGCATTAGCCCAGATAGAACAAACATTGTACACAACTAATATGAGAAGAGTTTAGACTCACCTTGGGCTGAGCTCTGCGCGGGAATGCAACCTTTGGGTCAATCTAGAGGGAAAATGGAGAAAGAAGATATGCATATAATGTACAATGAACCTGCTACAGATGTCACTTTTCTCTGCTTGAACAAAAATGTAAAACTAAACCTCAATTAAAAATCTAAATGTGAACATGTAAATGATATGTGCCTCACACATGAATATAGTGGTGGTGGATTTGGGTCAACACAAGATGTGCAAATGATGTATAAAATCAAGATGTTTTTGATGGTCCAGGTGCAGTCAACAAAAAAGGGAGTAGCAAGGTTTAGCAAACCAAAGGTGCAGCATGCACCTGTCACGGAGAACAGTTTTTACTTTCTGTATTGTTAGGGTTTGGGACTTTATATAAACGAAAATCATAATTTTGTTATCAGTTTAGAAGTATCTGGATTTTGTTAGCCCTAATAGCCCTAAAATCCCTTTTTTGTACTTCACTGATTTTATTTAGCACCTTCTGAAGCAGCCTGTAGTCTGAGCTGTTGAACTACACTAATACAAATTAGTTGACCAAGACAAATATTTGAATTTGTTAAAATCTTTGAGATAGCTTCATTTTTGCTCCATTCCCTGAAATAGGGATAGCATCTAGTGAGGATATTACACCGTGCATGTTGAGGTGCATGGCCTTGTGTTGCTGCCCAAGTTAATGTATGTAGTTATGGTGGTTAATGTGGTATATATTGGTAAGTGTGAATGGTGACCACTCATTTCTCTTCTCATATGTGGTGTTGCAGGCCATGATCAGGTGGACGGCCGGGGAATGTCCAGTTCACCCCAGCCGCTGTCGTCACTACGGTGCGACATGTGATCTGCTGGAATCTCACACAAGCTCTATACAATCACAAACACAGCTCACCTCTGCAGCGAGAGCCCATAGAGACACAGTTAGACAGAGGGAGGACAGGGAGACACAGAGCTGTCAATCACACACTCTGACAGCAGCGCTATCTGTTTGTTTGTGCCTCCCCTCTGCTCGGTGATGGAAGCGACGTCCGCTTCGCGTATCACAGGATAGAGCAAAACCCGCTGCACAATATATTGTTTTGAAAAGAATAGCTTTTATTGCAATTATGTTATGGTCTTAATATCCATCATGCAACAGACTTTACTATTACAATTTTATTTAAGGTACTTTTTAAATCTAGTTCATTAATAAAGTTTGAAAGCAGTGTCTGGGAAAGCAGTCAAACAGGTGCAGCAATTAAGTCGATTCAAAGGGATGTTTTATCTAACATCCAAGCAACTATCCAGATTACTTTTAATTTGCTTGCATTGCGTTGTTTGTTGCTTTGTCTCCTAGCACCATAAATTCTCATCAAAATTAGAGGGTAAAACAGAATTGATCATTGTAGGTGTGGATGCAAATGACTTTCTGGATCAAGAATTATTTTTGACAAGTTTAGCTAGGTTGCTAAATTGTCTTAAATTAGTCTCAAATACAATTTATCAATTTATCTAAGCTTGATCTGAGAAAGGTTAGTTATAGAGTTTTGTATTTCTAAATTAATTCAAATTGTGCATTGTGTTTTCTAATATTGTGCAGCCCTTTACAAGACTTCCCATACCTGTGAAGTGGATCATCCTCAGCCCTTTATTACAAGACAGTGACAAAATCGTATCTATTTTTAAAAATCACTAACTACTAAATACTACAGAAACCGTCCAAACCCGCTCAAAGTCCCCAAAGACTGTAGAGAGAACCACACCACGCCACAAGGATGCAATCAAAGACAGGCTGTAAAATTGTCATTTGAAACCGCTATATTAGTCTATACTGATCTAATAGAGCTAGAAAACAACTAGACTACTCCACTGTACTGCACTGCTGTTACAATAACAGATGGTGAGACAGTACAGCGCTAAGATTAGTCCATAACCAACTACTGTAGATAGAGCTAGAGCCGCCCTGGTAAACCGCATGCGTTTACCAGAGATTCTACTTGAATAGAACTTAACATCACCGCAGATTTGTTTAAATCATTTGTAGCAGAGTGAGAAGACTAAGCTAGACTTGAGGATCAGATGCAGATTCTACTTGTTTAGTTTCTATGGAGCTAGACTACTCTGATAGTCACCTCCGGTCACCACCCCTCCTGATGTCCAACACTCCTGCACATTCAAAAACAAACACACACACAAACAAATCAACATAGGGCAGCATACAGCACATGCGTGAAGAGGAAAATGTGGACATTAAACATATAATGCTAAAAAACAACGGGCTGGACCTTTGGTAAAGCACAGTAATTGAATGAATGCAAATGGTTATTGGTTAGACAGGCATGTGAAAAGGCCTTACACATTAGGAGTAAAGCCATCAAGAACGTAATTCCAATAGAGCTTTATGAAATCAGGCCAATCCCCTTTGAGCAATACATCCGAGGTATGCAACAGTTGGTCGAGGGCACTGCCTGTCACTGCTCCGAGTGCACTTAACACAACACAACGTTTGGGCAGCACTCAACTTCTCTAAGGAGCAAACCCAAGCTTGTTGACTCCAATCCTATTAGTCAGGGGTGGCATCCTAATCACAGATGGGGTTATAGCGCTTCTACCCCCACTGTCCAGAGAGGAAATAGTTAACAGAGCCACAGATGCATCTCCACAGAGTCTTATTAGAGATTCTCATTGTAAACCTCTGCTGGGCACCTCGGAGCTAAACTTCAATGGAAACCGTGTTCCACAAAGGTGCAGTTTGCATCGGCTGTCACTGGCTTTACAGATAGCAGGAAACCAGGAGGGCTACCCAGAGGGGCAACAAACAGGGCAGCCGTTAAATAAATCACAGTAAAACCTGCTTTCTTATACTGGTCAAAACCAGTACGCATCTGTCCTTCAACAAGTACAAGAACTAATAAATTCCAGTGCAGCACTGTATTTGCTCTTTAGCCGCTCGGCTGTGCAAAGCTGCGTTAATTCCAGTGCTTCAGTCGGTCACAGCATGGCACATTCTTTCTGTTGCCACTGGAGAACTTTTCTCTCCCCTCTCTAACAGGATAACCTGTCTGCAGAAGTGTGGGGGGAGGCAGGGGGAGGGGGAGCTGTAAAAGACCTACTCAACTCACCATCCAAACCTCTACACGCCAAACACACACTCCCTGAACACGCCACTGACACACCCAACAGCAGACCACAAGGGGCCCGACAGTCTGAGCCACTCTATGGAGCTGACACATCCACAAGTTGAGAGGGAAGATTATATTTAGTAATTAAACAAATAATGTTCTTGTACGTAACATGAAAACAGGAAGTCTATTACTATGCTCACAGTCACTGTTTATGCTGTCACGAACTGTGGTATCCAAGAAATGATTGTAAATGATGTGCATTGTTATCTCCCTTTTTCTTTTGTGACAGAGCCATTCTTCAACTGTGGAGGGGGGAGTCGCTATGGAAACAAACCCCATGGCGAGTTAGTGGCGTCCAACCATGATGATGCCACTTGTCATAGCTGTTGTGCCTGCAACTGACACTATAACAGTAGGGCACTGGGGAGCTGGGACAAAACAAAATACAGTTTGGAGACTTTTACTTTCCGTGTTAGAGCTAAATTCTTACTAAATACTTAGAAAAAGCTCCTCTTTTCAATTTCCGGTGCTGCCTTGACTTGGGCGCTCACACTTATCTTCCCAAAAGTTAAGAAGGTGCATCGCTCAGAGCACAAAAGGGGGAAAAGAATTAGGCTCCCCCTAATTTCAATACAGTGAATAACCCGCAGCCATCCCACTGAGGAGATAGGCGGGGGCAGTGGTCCCTATGGCGACCAACGTGCCACATTGTTCCCAGACCCAGCCCACATTTATTACTGACAAAAAGAGACACACACAAGTGCGCACACACAAAATCACGCTCTGTAACTCCAACGATTAATAGATTTTCACTGGCAAATCGCACAGGTGCAACAGTCTCAAAGTGTAACACGGACTTCATTAATTCAATATGAAGTAATTGAAATTCAATGAAAAAAGATGTGACTTTGTTTGTTGCAAAAGTGCCATGACACCTTAGCGGTTTCAAGTTGCAAATGTTTGTCCCTGACAGAAACTCCTTTTTGGGTCATTATACCCTTGGGACAAAAACTACACAGAGAAACTACGTCTCACCTTTCTTTGGACCAAATCAAAGTTTGGCAATGAAAGCCAGTCTGTTTCTCTGGAAAACGACACTGAGTTACGTTTTTGGGCTTGTTTGAGAGCGGACACACAGTGAATAGTGGATAGTGTAAGTCACTGTGGCATCACACTAAAACGAAGAGCCTTAACACCAGCAGCAAACCCGACATGGTTTGAGGAGTTACTCAGCACGGTGGAAACTTCGTAAACATCAAAAAATGTAGCTCATCTCCAACGGATTATTGTAAAATCCACTAATTAAACAGTGAGCAATGGGATTAGTTGTAGGTAGGAAGTAAACATAGAAAACTCACTGTTTTTGAGTCCAGCTCGTGTCTGCTTTGAGCCAAAACTTTGTCCACGCCAGCTTGATCAACAAAGGTGACAAATCCGAAGCCTCTGTGTTTTTAAAAGAGAGAATGTTATTAAAGACAAAAAAGTAAAGTTGAGGTGTAATGATATGTTTATAAGCACCAGGTCAGATACACTTTCAGAATAGCACCAGCTAAGTTAGACCGGCTCACCTCGAGCGCTTAGTAACTGGATCTCGCATCACCATACACTCCTTCACTTCGCCGTACTTGCAAAAGTACTCCTTTAGCCCCTCTGAGTAAGAAAACAAGACACACAGTATGAAATATGTTGACGGAAGATAGTCTTTAGGAGTTCTAACAGATTTATTGACGTTTGAATAAAATATTTCTAACTTTAAACATAATAAAATTCAGTATGATTAAGAATAAAGACATGATCACATTAGTGGCTTATATGTGAGGATGTTTTAAAAGTTAAAACAATTTCAGCCAAAGTACTTAATTTACACTTTCAAAATATTTAAAATGAGCAAACTGAATATGCAAGCAAATATTAACAAATCATCTTTCAAAACAACTTCTAGTGGCTCCTTCAGTGCCAGGATTAAGACATAGTGGGATACTGTGCGACCATGGGAAGAAGTGGTGGAAAGATTTACCTTGTGTTGTTTGCCAGCTGAGTCCACCTATGAACATTTTGCTGTGGAAAAATATAGAAAAACACAAATTACACAGGTTTTATTGAGTTTACCCTAAGCACAAACCATGCTGAAGCCTATTTGAGAGTTTAGTCTATCATCTTTGATTCATGTGTAGTGCCTGTGTGGAGGTGTGCTGCTCTGGCTGCAGACCACAGGGACTTCACGCAGAATACCGGCTCTGTTTGTGCGCGCCGTTAGCTAAAGTAGGAAAAAAGTATGAAAGGAAAAAGTTTAGTGGTTACCAGGGGTCGTGGGGGGAGTCCGTGCTGGACAGGCTGCTCTGGCTCCCTTCATTGTCCATGTCCGAAGTGTCGCTGTGTGGGCGCTGTGTCCGGGCCGAGAGGGAGAGCAGGCAGAGACTGACTGGGGCTGGGCGGGTTTGGCCCTGTGCTTTGGCCCGGGGTGACAGAAAGGGGAGCAGGCCAGATGCAGCCTGGGACAGACTCCTCCTCCTGCTTTTCTCAGCCCTCGTTGCCGCTGCCTCGCGCTCATCCCGGTGCAACACGCTCGCCCCTAACGTCAAGACAGCGGGACACGAGCGCACAGCTTCCGGAATATGCGCTCATTATAAACCCAGATCAGTCGTTGTAGTGAGTGGTTGATGAGATTGTAATAAATAATGAACCTGCTGAATTCTAATAAGAATGTATTATGGGAAGAGCCAAATCCCGTTAAATGTTGGCCCTTTTAACTATTTTAACATTTGAGTGACTTGGTGCAAAGTAGTAGTCCAATGTTTTTATGGGACAAAAATATGTCTCTAAGCCTATGACCACTGAATGTGCATTAAAGACACAAATTCTATTCTAGGCATACGAATATGTAAATCAAAATACTCTATATGGTAAAAAAACTAAATCAAGCGTACTAAAACAGGCGTACTTATTTTGACGCGAGAATGACCAGACTTCCTGTCATATTTTTAGTGAATGTCAAAAACTTGACGCTGTTTCTATACAAGTTCAGAGCTCGTTTTAGAAATCCATTAACACGTCCCTTTATTCTCGTTAAAGCCATTGGTAAAGCTAAATACTATTACTATGTATCTAAGCTTTATGAAACGCAACACATAATCCTGCTAAATCTTTAAAAACTGTAAAATCCCTATCACAAAATACAGCTTCATCTTTACCTAATTAAATTATTAAAGATTCGTTTAGCTTAACAGCCAAAGAAGACATCTGTGATGCTTTTAACCAGCATTTGATTGTTTCTGGAAACATTTTCAATAATTCTACCCCATCCCATTTCTGCTCCAGCACATGGAGTATTAATGTTTTTTCATTTATTGATCCAAAAAGGTCTCCCTGGAACCTAGGCGCCTTCTTTTAGCTGCCCCACTTATTGCAAACTGTATCACACATATATTTAATCTCACAATCGTATCCCTCAAGTCTTGGTCTTCCACTGCATAAAGGGCAGAATTATTAAAATAGTTTTTGTCCAATTTCAAAGCTGTCATGTTAAGCTCTTTTTTAACAAAATACTCACATTTTAAAATCTTATAAATTTGGTTTTAGACCTTGCCTGAAGTTATAAATTATATTTCACTTGCACTGGATAATAATAATAATAATAATAATAATAATAATAATAATAATAATAATAATAATAATAATAATAATAATAAT
>JAVQKC010074567.1:0-15351 GCA_036025475.1 Philypnodon macrostomus | reverse complement strand
GATGACCAGATCTTCTGGGTCTGAAACTGGGGTCTGAAACTGGGGTCTGAAACTAGGGTCCGAAACTGGGGTCTGAAACTGGGGTCTGAAACTGGGGTCTAAAACTGGGGTCCGAAACTGGGGTCTGAATTGGGTCCAAAACTGGGGTCTGAATTGGGTCCAAAACTGGGGTCTGAAACTGGGGTGAATTTTGTGTGATATATGATCATCCATCCTTCCAAGACTAGGCCACAGAAACTGTATAGTGGGGCAGGCACACCCTTTCAATAATTGAGTTATTTTGTTCTTGATGGTAATGTTGAGAAAATTGAGTTTCGCATAAAACCTGTTCATGAAGAGACTATACCAAACTCATTTTGTTCTGCTAAAAAGGGCCTTTGTGTTGGGAAAAAAACATCGGTTGTATGTATTTCTATAACAGTGAATGCCAAACATAATTGTCTGTTGAAATTCTTGACACATTTATGCAACATTATGAACTGATTGTCTGGATGCATAGGTCTAACTTACAATCTTCAAAACACTCATTGATTTTGAGACATATCTGTGTTTGTAATGTGACTGAATAAACCACCACACATTTCTGGAATCATTTTGTATTTTCTGCCCAGATCTTCTAAAGTCAAAATTAAATCTGGACACAATCTGGACACTGAGAGCTGGCAGTCTGAGTGAGTCCTCTGGTTTAACAGTTGAGTCATTACTGTTTCTGTTACTGCTGCTCGGAGCCAAAATACTGGTCATAATTACAGTAACTTTATCAAACTGTTCGCTGTTCATTGTAATATTTTAAAACAGGCATGTGGAGGACCTACATAATCAATTGAGATTGAGATTTTTCGGTTCATTTGATAGAGTATTTACCCCTGAACTAGAAAATCCCTGCTTTTAATCTAGGTCAGGGCACTTCAGTATTTCTGTTGCATATATATTCTTCAAGGTCAGTTGTTCAGAATATGAAATAGATGGTAGTTGTCTTGCCGCAGTGGTGGTGCAGTGGGTAGATGCTCGCCCTTCAACCGGAGTGTCGGTGGTTCGAGTCCCTGCCCATGCACACGCTGTCAGGCCCTCCCGTGGACCCACCACCCGCGGGAGGTACTGTGGTGCAATGTGGATTGGGCGGTGGTCGAAGGCGGGAGTTCCCTGCTTAGACTGCTGCCTGTTTTCGGACAAGCGGAAGAAAATGGATGGATGGTAATTGTCTTTGCGAGCTGTTTATGCATCTCTATATTCTTAGGGTCTAGCATTTTGACGGGAGTGTTTTTGAGAAGTGTTTTATATTGGTGAGAGGCATACGCAATAGAAGATGGGTGTTTGAGCTCTCGACACAAGAGCAGAGCAGGCCTTTATGAAAATGAGAGCGAGATCTTGTAACATGACAGACGGTCAACACCAGATGAACTGCAGATGGGGGAGGAATCCAAGACGTCTTCGAACAATGGATGATTTAAATGCGTTTCAAAAGATTGTATAGCGTCTACACTCACAGCCATGTCTAATGTTTACAGAGAATACAGTACAATATCCAGTGAGCGCAGGACTGTGGGTAACAATGCCATGAGGTAAACGGTCAGAGACTTATTAAAGATAGCACTTGGGTAATCTTCATTACATCAAGGTCTGCAGATCTCTGTAAAAAACACACACCACACACAGAAGTGCCTCTTTGTTAGGTACCAGGTCTACCTAATAAAGTGGCCACTAAGTGTATCTGTGCCAGAGCTAATGTTATTTCATCCTTTAAAGGCTGCACAAAAATAGGATATACACATATTTCTGTGCGAATGTTCTTTTTTGCAGGAATGTGGATCTGATAATGGGATTGATGCCATAAGATAAAGCTGCTCTGACAGGCTGGTTTCTCCCTTGTCTTTCTGCAGGTTCTTTGAGGACTGAAGCCATTAAGGCGTCTGATGTCCTGCCCATCCTCAAGGAGAAAGTGGCTTTTGTTTCAGGTGAGTGCATTTGGAGGTCACAGCACTGAGAAGAGAAGTATATAATTTGTATAAAGACATGCATTTTGATTAAAAAGCTTATATATATATACACACAATATAACATGTTTTATCAGTTAATAAAATGCAAAGTGGATGCTCAGAAGAAACATCTAAATCCACTTGAACAGGACTTTTTAAGGACACCCACCATTTCATCAGTGGTTGTAGGCTGCTCACATCTTTCTGTCTCTTCATGCTAATCCCAGACAGACTCAGAGTGATGTTGAGATCAGGTTTGTGGCCCTAAACCAGGTGAAGATAGTGACTGACTAGAAGCCACAGCAATGGGCTTCTATCAAAATGGTAAGATACTGTAAAAAAACACCAAAAATAAATCATCTTGAAAACATTGACTACTCTTCTCTTAAAATGCACAGTACTGACCTTCCAAATTACAGTGGGGCCCAAAATTGTATCTTCAGTGTGGCCTTAAATAGAGTCTGTGACCATTGTTTGAAACCCAATGTGTTCATTCAAAGATCTAAAGATCATTCAGTGTGGGTAGAATATAGTAAAGAGTGTCCTTTGAGGTGATTTTTTTTATTTATTTGACCTTTATTTAACCAGGAAAGTCCCACTGAGATTCAGAATCTCATTTTCAGGGGACTCCTAGCCCCAATGGGGAAACTATTGTGCATGTGTTTAGTGGTAGGAGAAACTGGAGTGCATGGGGGAAACCTACGCAGACACAAGGAGAACATACAAACTCCACACAGAAGGGCCCCGACTGAGGAATTGAACCCAGGATCCTCTTGCTGTGAGGCAAGAGTGCTAACCACTGTGCCACCGTGCCGCTTACAGCTTACAGAGCTACATGAGGAATTCTAACACACGGGGTCAGGGCTTCTCCCAAATCTGTGACCTCTATTAGCAAAAGTGAGCTATTTAGTATTTACTTACTAAATTGAAATTGCTCAGTCCAATGCAAAATACAATCAAAATCAAATGCTAGTCCACTTAACAAGTTTGGTCAACCAATTATATTCACTCATTCATAGCAATGGTACCTATCTTGCAATGATAAGGAGACCGTAGAGTGTAAAACCCAATGCTATTCTAGTTTGGTGGTAAATGCTTTTTTTTTCTTGACAGAAAGATATCTAGCTACTTTTTGGATACTGATAATTTTGTGCAATTTTGATCAACTCTACAAAAGATGGTGGCCTTGCTGTCGCTGTATCAGACTTGACATATAAAAAATAGTGCATGCATTTTGAAATCTCGACAGCAGTTCACATTTGTTCAGCCCCAGTTCTCCTATGTACACTACAGACGGTTTAAGCAGTAATGTCTCCAAGCCAGCATCTTGTACTTACATTTGAGTAAACCCTGACTGCAGAATACATTATAGTTGAATACTATAGCCCACCCTTAGGACCGGGACACCTCCTGAGTCAGAAAACAGGCCTGTAAAACTATCACAGCTCCTTCACACCATCCACATGAACTCAGTATATGTGACCTTTCACTGGTCTGGTAGACACTTCATGTCTGTGTGCCAAAACAAGCCATTGATAGATTTAGCTCCATGGGACATCCTGAAGTTACAGGCACCCTGGATGTGATAAGGGCGGGAGTTTGAGTTTTGGAATATAAAGCATTTGGAAGGATATTATCAGTAAATATTAAAGAATCAATGAATATTATTATAATTATATATGAATCACCCTTCTGACAAACCGCCTGAGGCCCATAGTTGTCCAAGTTGACGCTTATAATGAGAATGGGTTTTATATAGTGCTGCCAGTCTGCGCCTACCACCACCACCAAACACCAACCACATTCATTCATAGGCAATGTGGGTTAAGTGTCTTGCCCAGGGACACAACAACAGTGTACGCTCGGGCGGGGATTTGATCCGGCGACCCTCTGAATAATGTCAATAGATTTGCCCAGGAAGGATCTATCCGGTTTATTGGAATGATCTGTCACCTGTAAAGACATTGTACTAAGTGGTTGCATTGGAAAGCCAGCAGGAGTCTGATAACGTGAACCAAAAACCTGTCATCACGTCTCCTCCTCCACATCCCCACAGTTCACTCCCTTCACTTCACACACGCTACTATAAACATGAACGTAACCAAAACATCTCCCAACACGTCATCGATCACTGAAGAGGAAGAGAGCGCGAGTTTGTTTTTCACGTTTTTGGCCCGAGTTTTTATGGCCTGGGGGTGTGAGGGGTAGAGTTACTGATCAACACAGATACTGAAACCATTAGTGTAAAATACAGAGTGGATTAACTGTGATATGGTCTGGTTCAAGATAACAGCCACAGTGTCCAGTGACAAATGTGTTATTGTGTTTGTCTTAAAAGCAAGAGCTGCACAATACGAGAAGTATTCAATAATATATGTTGAATATTGCAATATCAATATTTTTGATTGGGACTTTTAATTAGATTTATATTGTCACGTCACTTTCATTCAAGGAAAAATAATAACAACTGTAAATCTTTGTCTGATTACCATGTTGTATTCTGATATATTTACATTTTTTGTGATAGAATTTTGCTATGATAAGCTGTCACAAAATACATTTCAGCTCCTCTCAAAAAACTGGAAAAGATTGATACAATGTTTATATTCTGGATATATATACCCACCGCAAAGCATTTATTTAATGTTTAACGAGTTCAAATCAAATATAATGGTGTTGATAAGCAATTGCTAAACATAATATATTAATGCGTTGGTTTTTATATTGCTCAACACTCAAAGACGCTTTACAATTACATTTATCATTCACTCCTGTTGGTGGTAACACAGCTGCCCTGGGGCACACTGACAGAGGCGACCGCCACCAAACACCAATCACACAACCACGTTCATTCATAGGCCATGTGGGTTAAGTGTCTTGCCCAGGGACACAACAACTCGGGCGGGGACTCGACTGTTGTTTTTGTTTTCTGCAATCTGCATATATATTGTATAGGATTCTAATCTCCTTATGTGAAAAAATCTCATTTAATTTGAATTGTTCAATTGCCACTATAACTGTACTGTTGACACTGTAATCAGGCTCAAATTATTTTCCAATTAAAATGTGCTCCTTGTCTCAGCGGTTCTAATTACACAGTTATTATTTTCCTATTTACCCGTAGTTCAAAAAGCCATTATCAACAGAGCTGGATTAAAACCCATGTGATGAGGATATTGTTTGTGCACAGGTGGGAGAGACAAAAGAGGCGGACCAATCCTGACGTTTCCAGCCAGAAGTAACCACGACCGAATAAAACATGAAGATCTGAGGCGGCTGGTCACCTATTTGTCAACAGTTCCCAGGTACAAATACAGTCACAGTAACATAACCTGCCTCCGTCTGTATGTCCTCCTTGTGTTACTGTGGGTTCTCTCCCACGTCCTCCCACCGCCCAAAGACATGCAGGTGAATAGATGATTCTAAATTGTGCATTTACCCACAAGTCTATGTTCTCTCCTCCCCTGGCTGTTTCATGTTCTGTCTTCCAGGCTCAAGACGCCCACATTAGTCCAGAGGGGGGGTCCCTAGTCAGCTGGGCTAACCACAGACAGAACCCCCATACTGAGTGGTCCTTGCTAGTGAATGGGAATGGTTGTCCGTCTGTGGGCGTGTCAGCCCTGTGACTGACTGACCATTGTCCACACCCCCCTAATGCCCATAGTTGCTGGCATACGCTCCAGTCAGGCACAACCATTAGCAGGGTGAATGGTAGAAGCACTTTATATCAAGGAACTATTCAACTATTCCCATTTAAGCAGGCCTTTCAATACAAGAAAAAACATATAACATTTGATATAACCATGCTGAATTTATTGCAATATTTTTATGCAATTTCACTTATATAATAGAAATAGTTCCAGAAGTCAGGACTAATATTTGACTTTTAAACTTGACGTTATCATTCAAGGTTCTAATTATAAATCTATGTCAGAACATGGTTAGTGTTTTGGATATTACGTTTGCTGATATTTCAACAATAATTTCACTATATATTGTTCAGCCCTACTACTAGTACAAGCACTCACCCAGCAAAGTGGAGTCAAACCTCTACCCAACAGCTCACTCTCGATTCATTTAACCTCCTCTCTCAGAAATGGAAGCCCAGCCACTTTAGTGAACAGGACTAGTTCAAACATGAAAAGCTGTTTGGTTGAAGTGCAGAGGAGGGCTTCAGAGCTGTCCCCGTGGTGAAAATCAAACGCCCCTTTCTTCTCCATCACAGCAGCACACAGAGAGAGCAGCGTTTCATTAGCATCAGTGTGAAAGGTGCAGTGTCGACAGCAAGTCTGGCCACTCCACAGTTTAAAGGCATCAACACTGTGGGGAGAGAGGGACATGGGGATCTAGGCATTGAAAGAGCTCAATTTGGTAAAACATAAAAGTACATTTATATATATGAGAGAGAGAGCGGGCGAGAGAGAGAGAGAGAGAGCGCAAGAGAGAGCAAGAGAGAGGGGGAGAAAGAGAGAGAGAGCGTGAGAGAGAGCGCAAGAGAGAGAGAGAGAGCACGAGAGAGAGCGAGAGAGAGCACGAGAGAGGGCGAGAGAGAGAGAGAGAGTGGGAGAAAGAGAGAGAGAGAGCGAGGGAGAGAGAGTGGGAGAGCGGGAGAGAAAGACATGGGGATCTAGACATTGAAAGAGCTAAATTTGGTAAAAAAGTAAATTTATATATATGAGAGAGAGAGAGAGGGAGAGCGAGAGAGAGAGAGAGAGCGCGCGAGACAGAGAGAGCGAGAGAGTGGGAGAGAGAGAGAGAGAGCACGAGAGAGAGAGCGAGAGAGAGAGAGTGAGAGAGAGAGAGCGAGTGAGAGAGAGCGAGATAGGGAGAGAGAGTGGGAGAGAGAGAGAGCGAGAGAGAGCACGAGAGAGAGAGAGCACGAGAGAGAGCGAGAGAGAGAGTGAGGGAGGGAGCGCGAGAGAGAGAGAGCGTGAGAGAGAGCGAGAGAGAGATTATAGTTATAGCAATACTCAAAAGTTAACTCTAGTGTCAGTGAGGTACAAGCAGACGTGAGTTACTCAGTCACATTTACTCAGTTACATTTACTCAGTTACATTTACTCAGTCACATTTATTCAGTTACATTTACTCAGTTACATTTACTCAGTTATATTTACTCAGTTACATTTACTCAGTTACCTTTTAAATAAATTGTATTCCATAGAGTAGCTTTACTGCACAATACTTTTTACTTTTACTTGAGTAATAATATTTAATAATAAATAAACGGTACTCTTACTTGAGTAAAAGTATTGGCTCCTCTACCCACCTCTGATCACAGGGCTTAGCACAATGCCCACCAAGGGTTGGGAGTGACACGCACACTTTATAATGTACCACATTTAATATATGTTAATACTCCTCAATCCAAATTAAATATTTATTATATTTGTGGGAGCAAAGCAGTTTACTTCTATTTCTGTGTGAACTACTGGATTTTATTTATATGTTCAGCGTATAGTTTTTCTCTCTCTTCAAGACATAAATTAGCACAAAAAATTGTATATACATAGACTAAAAGCTAAACTACAGTTCTTATGAAGTTGCTTAGAAGAACTGTTGCTTACTGGATGCATTATTTTATCTTTTTAGATTCATTCTCTCAGAGGTTATTTGAACCCACACCAGTCTATCTGGCACTAACCACCATGTCCGATTCTATCTACTTTGAGATGCCTAGTTTGAACTTCAGCAAGTCATCTTTATAACATGTATATATACGCCCAAATGCATTGAGTATCTGCTGAATGGTGGCTAATTGGCTTTTTGTGTTGACTAGCATTTGTGTACCAAATAATGTGGCCACTAAGTGTACACATATGCACACTGACACCTATTCATGATCTAACCTTTAAATCTCAAGTCACTAAAGAGTCACCACTGTAAATGGGGCTTTATAACAGGAGGCCATTATACTATGTAACCTTGGACAGCATGTAACACATATGCACAGGTTGGCGGGACAGTAACTATAGAAACACATACTACATCTCAAAGGAGGAGAATGGTATACACATATGGTAAACACATGCACGAGAAATGTATGATTAAAAGAGCTCTATAATACACAGGGCGACTATCATGGCCTTGTTGTTGATTGTTGGATGTTTTTCACTAGAGTACTAGGAAAAATAGTTAGTTGTGGCAAAAGTTGTCCTTGGTATATGACTGACTCAGATACAATGGACTGAAATTGAGGTCAGTCACATTTGACATCAGGCAACTTACACAGATAAAAAGGCTGTATTTGGTCTGAATGGAGAGGAACATGAAGTAGAAAAATATTTGAAGGCAATTTAGAGCAACGTGGAGTACCTGGAGAGAACCCGCGGTAAAACAGTGAGGGTATACAGGGTTTTGCAGGTTTCAAATTTATTTGTCATACGCACATTCAACACAGGGTCAGAAAAATGCAATGAAATGCTTTGGATCGGAAGAACACATGAAGTACTAGTAGCATGCCATAATAGTACATGGTAAGAAACAAGTGTGCAAAAAAGAGATAAGTAACAATATAATAAACATATAATAAAAAAGTACAATAATAAAAATAAAAATACAAAAGTGCAGTAGGATTTAAATAAGGTGTAAGTACAGTATTTCACAGGTGGTAAAATACTTCAGATGAAGTGATTATATTGTAAAGACATATGTGTTTAACAATATCATGTATCCTGCACAGATGAATTCAAAAGTATACACATGGTGCACATGGTAAAAACAGCCCCGCGTGTTTTTATGTATCCATTTTTAAAAATTCCAGTTATCTTTATAAAACAACTGTAATCATTATCGATGCAACAGTCTTTTTTGAATTGAGTCTGAATTACTCTGACCTTTACAAACCTCACTCTCTTTGACCACTGCTTTTCATCTGAATACAAGCCTGCATTCACAGTGGACTCTTTTGATTTAAAATAACTGTTACAAAGCACTCAAATACATTTATTAGATTGAAATCCGTAGAGTGCACTATATTCTATTCAGTAATGGCTAACTCAGAAGTGGAAGGTGGTTGTATAAAGGCGTTTAAGAGTTATTGGCCACATCATTTTGACTATTATGTACGTTACATATTTGGATTTTAAGTGTGTTAGAAATGTCTTTAGTAGAAGCTGGGACCACCACTGAGAGCACACCAGGGTTGGTTCACACCACAATATCACCACTTCATTTGATTTAATAGAGATGTTAAGTGAGCAGTGGTCATTTAGGGGGGGGGGGGGATCCACACCTGGTGAAACCGCAGCCCCCTGCCCACAACTTGGGCCTACAAAGTGGTGTATAAAATGGGGCTAGAGTGGATGTTAAAATGTTGGTTTAATATCTATCAGAAATAAAAGAAAAATGATGGAGAATAGTATTATGTGGGTAGTTCAATTCAAAAAATTAAATTATACAAATTCATTACACGCAGAATGAATCAATGTATTTATTTTTATAGTGATGATTATGATGATGATGATATTTTAAATTCATTATTTTATTTTGTAATATTTGTATGGAATCCAGAAAAGCCACTGGCAGTATTAATGTCCGAAAATCCCTAAAATGTACCAAATCTGAACTGAAATGTTAACTAAAAATGTATGTCAATGCTGTGAATTCATATTTCCTTGTGAGGTGCACGTTAGATACTTTATAATCTCTAGATAAATGCTGGTGTTTGTTTATTGTCTTATGGCTTTATTAGACAGGACATGTAAATGTGACTCAACACCAGGGCAGCATTATTAGCTCTGCATATGGGCCCCACGCGCTCCCAAAACTGTGGCTGGAAACTATGGCTTTAATCTCTACAAAAACTATAAGAGAAAATAGGTGTTTTTGTATGGTGATTCATACAAGAGCATCATCAGTGAATACCCGGGACTTGAAGTGAACGGCCCCATCAGTAAAGAGAGCGTTAATAGTGTTGTCAGCCTCACTTCTTGTACCACTCTTAACACGTTCTCTCTCAAAGTGCACGAGCGAATGAGCGGACGTGTCAGCGCAATCAGAACAATGTAATTAGCGAGAGCTCAGAGGTGGAGAGGACTTTATGGTGATAATGTGCTGCTCTAATTAAGGGAAAATATCGTGACCCTGGAGCCGCTGGCATTTTTCAAAAGAGCCATTTAGGATCGACACTGTGCAATAGAGAGAGAACCAGCCACTCACGCACTTAACCTGGGATTTGTTGGTTGCATTTAACAGGGGTCAAAGGTCACAATACTATGAGAGCATGAAAATATTCGCTTGCTTAATTCATTTTTAGTTGTAATTTTTTGGGGGGATCACAAGGTAGAGCAGATTGTCCACTAATACACGATTGGTGGTTGAATGGAGGATTTATTCTGCCATTGTGTCTTTGGGCAAGACACTTTGCACAACTGTGGTGTGTTTTATATTGACTGGAAAGGCCAAAGCTTATTAGACATTATAACGATGTATTTCTTGGATCATGAATGGAGTTAGCACCATCTGGCATTAGTACAGAACTTTTTAAAGAAATTAAATAAATCAAAAAATGTATCCAGATCTCCACAAAATACTAATACATAATAGTCTCCCTCAGTATTTTTGATGTAGCAGGCTAACAAACAAATCAACAAATGGGGAAACAAATAGTGCCAGCAATGCCTATAATCTTCATTTCAGGGGCATAAATGGCTGCAGACAATTATGTTGCCTGCTGTTTTGAGTTTTACAAAGAGAAAAATTATTTTAAAAATGTGCCATAATATTTTCTTGGTTTAGCTTATTTTGTGTGACAAACAAGTATGAACATTTTTTAGCACATATGTATCTGTGACCCACCACGTTTAGCATCTTTGGGTCTATTTGACCCAAAGCAACACAAGAGCTATCCTAACCAAAAACTATTTAAAAAATTCAAGATCTTGCAAACATATTTTCCAGTTCGTCTGATGAATGAAGCTGTGCCGACTCTCTGCTAATAATCACATGTTAATGCTGCCGTGCTTTAGTAGCTGAATAACTCTCAAGAAAATGACAGAGGGGCAGGGGGGAAGATTTAGACAAAGATTTGAGGGAACAGCCCAGAGGGAGACATGTTGCTAATGACAAGCACTTCACAGCCAGCTCCACCTCCTCCGGCCCACACTCCCCGATGAGATAATGCCTTCAACAAATTGCAATCAAAGCTCACAAAAACACTTGAAGAGCACAAACCCTTTCAGCCATTAACTCGCCAGGTCCTGGGGCGCTGCTTTTAAAATATTACACTTCTACCAACATGTTGTTTCTTCCACCGAGTAATTATTTCTGTGTTGCGTCAAGCCTTTGTTTCAAATAAAAGAGAGTAGCCAAAAGTAAATTAATATTACTGAAGTAACGAGGAATCATCCATCCATCCATTTTCTTCCGCTTGTCCGAAACCGGGTCGCGGAGGCAGCAGTCTAAGCAGGGAACTCCTGCCTTCAACTCGAACCACCGACCGGTTGAAGGGCCAGCATCTACCCACTGCACCACCGCTGCGGCAACAAGGAATCATCCAAATAATTACTCAAGATAGCATATTTGTCACTTAAACTTTTAAACCATATCTTGGTAAAGTACAGAAATAGTCTGGATTCGAGACATCAAAATAATCATTCTTAAATAGATTGCGGATTGATGAATAAATTGCTGCAATAAAACTACTAGAAATATGATTCATTAAAAGTTACTCAAATATTTTCGGACTGTCTTTGTTTTAGAACAGTAGTGATCAGTCTCGTTCCCTTAGTCCTTGTCGGAGTATTGTACATTTACATAAAAACGGCTAGTTATTTCTGTCCCAGTGAATAGTTTCGATCAGAAAAGGACACCCTGGACCCACAGTTATGACATGTTCTCATTATACTGTAGTGGTAAATGGGAGACCGACAAAGTCAATGTCATTATGCATACCCAACACTGACGCCAAAGTCCATTTCCAGTTATAGATTTATTTCAATTTTTGATATTAACCGACTGGCTACGAGTGGAGACTGCATATCCTCCCCGTGTTACTAAGAGTTCTCTCCCACCATCCAAAGACATGTGTAATGGTGGAGGAGTAATGGTTTCAAGGTTTCAAGGTTATTTGTCATTTGCACATTCAACACAGGGTCAAAAAATGCAATGGGAACAACCGTTAGACTCGCTAAGATAGTCGTGAAGTACTAGTAGCATGCAATAATATGTGCAAATATGTGCAGGTAGGATTTGAATAAGGTGTAGGTAGAGTATTTCACAGGTGGTAAAATACTTCAGATGAAATTTGTATTGCACATGATATAGTATGGCACATACAGGATACATTCATGGAGACTCTAAATTGCCTTTAGTGTCTAAATGTCAGCTCTATGACTAACAGTGTTCAGGGTGTACCCCGCCTAAAGCCCATAGTTGCTTGGACAGACTCCAGTTAGTAAAGTAAAAAAAAATGTATTCAAAAAAAGGGGAAATGTTGTTATAGCCAGTCCATACATCCTCAAAGTTGACGTGTCAAAGGCCATATAAGGCCAAAACAAAAACCCATGCATTACTTTTGCCAGAATTCTGTTGAAAATACAGCATTGATTTCTACGCACACTCTGAATAACTGTAGCTAATACGCTGGCTTTGCTGTTTTTCTTGACCAGTCCAACACTAGATTTTGGAGGAAAAAAAATCTCAAATGAAAGAATAGAAAATGTCTGCAGCAGATTTTTTGTCAAGTGGCTGTATTTGTCATAATTATGTGGTTGTAAAAGGAAAGTCTAGAAAGGTCTAATCAATCTGATTTAATTAAGTGCAGTCAGTCATTTGAAATGAGCAGAATAGAATTAATAAGCACATTGTAAATTTGCATTTAAACCCATATAATTATGCCATTTCACTGGCCTCTATCTTTCAAAGGAGCAGGAAAGTGAAAGAAATTATTTTATTTAGTTTAGTGCAGAAGGAGCAGTGGGCAACGTCAAGTGTGGTATGTGGTCAAGACGAGCTCCATGGTACAAACATAAACATGGAAGTCACATGCAGCACTGTGCAAATGCTTCAGGCAAGAGTTACTACGTAACAGTATCTTATCGTGACATAAGCCTGTTGCCTTCACTTTTAGTTAGTAACTATTTTACCTCCACAAACCTGATCTCAACATATTGAGCCTGTGTGGGATTATTATGAAGAGACAGAACTATGTGAGCAGACTACAACCACTGATGAAATGGAGTGAAGAACCTAATACCTGTCCTTCAAAATGTAGAAGTGTGGACTGGATTTAGATCTTTCTTCCTAAGCTATTTACCTTTTAACAGAATGTCTGAAACATGTGTGCAGTACATCTGTCACATATGATACACCTACACCTCAATGATTTCTAGCAATTATTACAAATGTTCATTTAGCCTGAATGCCCAGTTTCTGTATATGTTTTAAGTGAGTATGGATATCTTGTCTTGTCTGGTGACCCGGCCTCTTGTCTTTCAAACTGACATAGGGCTGTTTATGTGTGAGCTGAAGCATGGAGGAGTCTGAGATCCACTGATGTGTGACTTCAGACAGGACCTGTTCTTTTTGACCTGATTTTATTGTAAATGGTTCAAACACAAACAGACATAACCTCAGATAGCCCGATCTCGACTTTGCACAAACCATTTCTTCCATACTGCTTTTGTTTTAAAATGATAGCATAGTAACTATGTTGAACTCAAGGAAACAACACAGTCATTGAAAAGGAACCGCCAAGATCACAACTAACCACATCATTTTTTGCCTCCCTCCCCATTCATCATGACTGGCACTTCTCCAAATTCATACTGCCCTTGTGTCCTTGAGCAAAACACCTTACCTACAATATATAAATAAATAAATAAATACATTTAATACATTTTAATTAAAAAAAATACAAAATTAAGAAATTAAAACATAAACAAATTAAACAAATTCAATAAAAAAAATTTAAATTCAAAATTTAAAAATTTAAAAATTTAAAATTCAAAAGTAAAATTAAAAACAAAGAATAAAAATACAAAATACAATAATTATGCATACAGTTTTTAAAACCAGAATGCTGTCATAATATAATGTTACATAATGCTGTAAGACATATATTATTTTGGTTAGCTGTCATTGAAACAGCCTATATTCTATATTTCTTGTATGCACATTTTCTCAGTGCCTGCACCTCTCCCACTGTAGACCATATGGACCCGACACTGGCTCCTTTATAAACCCATATTACGCTTCCCGTCACAAGCAGAGTCGCACATCTGTCATTTAACAAGGAACAGCTGATAGGGCGTGATTTTTTATAACAAGTTCGTCTATGTGCAAGATAAAGCATCCGGAAGTTGCCTGTGAGGACTTTACAGTATCTGTTTTTTCTCTCTTCATTCGTTGATATCGAAACAGATTGGTGCAGATTTCCCAAGCGACGTCCAGTCATCTTCCAAAGCTTCCATCTTAGCTGCATAATCACCAAAGCTAATTTATTTTCTACATTTATTTTTATGAATCCTCAAGCCTTCCAGACCCTTCTACTATTTTCTACTATTCATTTATCAGATCTACACAGCCGGCTTATTACAAGAGTCTTCTTATCTGTCATATTTCTCCTCCAGTAGCGCTGCAGTGGTTACAAATGGGACTTAGTTTATCTGGCTCGCAGCTGATGAGGGGGAAATGAAATTATTGCGATTAGATCTGACCCATATGCTGGAGTGCTGGCTGTGTTGGCAGACCTAGTGCGAGCTTCTGCCTGTTTGTGTGTCTCAGTCTCATTGTGGTGGTGGGTGGCACTGGCTACAGCCGCTAGATGAAGGCATTTCTTGTGTGATAAGGGAAGGTGGATGTTATTATAGATGAAAAATTATTCTAATATTGCTTCGCAATCTTTTATGTTATGATGTAATTTGCTTAGTTTTTTAGGCATTTATTTTAGCTGTATGCTGAAGCATTGACATTCTCAGGAGCTGAAAACACTCCTGAAGTACATTCAGTAGATAGGTGAAGAAACCCAATCTCTCTCTACTACTTTCATAGTTTCCATTGGCTTTAGTGGTGAAGTAAGCATGGCCAGCCGGGGGAAAGTGACCAGAGGTTTCAGAATTGCAAAAGTAAAATTGTTACAACCAAGGATATGTCTCACTTTATTAGGCCACTTTATTAATATAATATTATATACAGTACAGACCAAAGGTTTGGACACACCTCTTTCATTCAATGAGTTTTCTTTATTTTCATGAAAAGGCAAGAAATCCCACTGATTAACCCTGACAGGGCACACCTGTGAAGGGAACACTATTCCAGGTGACTACCTCTTGAAGCTCATCAAGAGAATGCAGAGTGTGTGCAAAGCAGTAATCAGAGCAAAAGGTGCTACTTTGAAGAAACTAGAATATAAGGCGTATTTTCAGTTGTTTGAC
>JAVQKC010074544.1:0-22063 GCA_036025475.1 Philypnodon macrostomus | reverse complement strand
TCTCTCTCTCTCTCTCTCTCTCTCTCTCTCTCTCTCGCTCTCTTGCTCTCTCTCTCTCTCTCTCTCTCTCTCTTTCTCTCCCAGCCCTGCACACACAATCACAGTCATTAGTATGTTTACTTTAACCTCTTTTAACATTGGAGTGAAGGATTTCAAACAAGTTCTAATGAGAATTTGCAGTGAGTTTTCACATGGCAAAAGTTTATGAGTGAGGGTCTGTGTTTATTAACTTTTTTTATTTTTATTTTAGTTTGCTCAGATCTTTTGTAACTACTGAAGTCATTTGTTACCCATGTTTTTTCTTTGATAGAGAGGAATAAATAAAAAGTGAACTTTGATCCATGAGGTAAGGGATCAGTAAGGCTGATGATGATTAGAATGGAGCAGTGATTAACCTCTTACCTAATGTTTTTGGGACTGCCTGGGGCCTATCCTAGCAACTATGGGCCTTAGGCGGGTATATCCTGGACAATGACCATTTACTAACAAGGCTGACACAAGAGACACACAGAGGTAGATAATCACACTCTCTCATTCATTCATTATGGGAAACCTACCAGTTCTATAACACATGCATGTCTTTGCGCAGTGGGAGGAAGCCAGAATACTTGGGGAGAACACATGGTAACACCAAGAGGACACGCAAACTCCTCCCAGAGAGATTGTATTGGCATGCCCACTGCCCAGGGGATAAACCCACAACCCTCTTGTTGAGACTTAGAAGTGCTATGCACTCTTCCACTGTGCACCCCTGTTGTTATCCTTTTTTGATTTTCTGGATCCTATGGCAACATAGTGTGACAGTATCATAATATTTTTTCTACAATTTTTGGTAAGGCTTTGATTTGCGGTTGTGTCCGTCCATTGATCCTGCTCATAATAGTTGATATAAGCTTCATGTCTGGCCTACTTAGCTAAAAATTACCCAAACCAGATATCAATTCTTTACACACACGTTTTGAAGAAGGGGGGAAATGGGTACAGACAAATTAAGCTCATTTGTTTGGCTGATGAATAAAGAGAGGAAGCCCAATTGTGCGATTGTTAAACTGTAGAATAGACTTGGTATTTGTCCAGACGGTGAGTGCATATGTATGTTCAGGCATGTGTGGCCCCATTGTCATCCCACACACCTCATTAAGCCGCGGCACTGACATTCATTTGAGATTCAGACTGGACAGAGTCATGCAGCCAACCTGACCATTGTTTGCACTTGGATAGCATTTCACTGTTCCTCTGTGTAGGAGAGATATCCCTATTATTTTAATTCATTTTATTGTATTTATAATCTCCCAAACCTGTTCTCTGAAAGCTCACTCCCTGTTTTCAGTTCAAATTACCAGTGTTTTAGCAAAATGCCTATCCAAATTGATGACATTGCTTATTCAAGTTTTAAACACTTCTCTCTAATGAGGCTAAAGTGTCTCTGGCCTTGAACTGAAGCATCCAAACTGTGATACAATCTTTTAAACAAATCAAATCTGCCACTCATGTAGCAACAGGCAAAATTCTGAAAGAGAAATGCCAGTATTCAAGGTAAAGTTTTTAATCATCTCACCTGAACTGGCCTCTTCATAGGTTTTCAAAAGAGCTTTGAAAATCACCCTCTTGAAGTTCCTTCTTTTTTTAGAAATCTTCAAGCAATGGAATAAAGACTAGTTAGTTCAAAGCAATATAATGAACAATAAAAAAGGTGAAAATCATAGAATGCGTCTCATAAAGTGTTCCATTCAAACATCTCCTAATGTAGAGCTACACAATGTAATCATTCATTCATTGACTTTTTGCATTCTAAGTATGTGTTCTATTAGATTAAATATAATGTTAGACTGGACTTTGTTATGTGCAAGAAGCCGAATACGTCTTGTTTTATGAGGAGCATATAAACTAAAGTAACATTGTTTTTAACTATACATTTAAAAAACAACTTTGGCCCAACAAAAAAGTCGATTCTCTGAGAATTCTGTATTTGTTTTTATGGATCAAAAAGATGTGGTCGGAAAATATATGAAAAACGTCGTAATGTCATAATGCATCTCGTGGAGGCTAGATGCGAGATAGAGGAACTTCAATAATGACAGGCGCACTGATAAACAAGCCGGCAGCATGCGTAGGAAGAGCGTGATGAAAGGACCGAGGGGTAGAAGCTGAAGCCACGCTGCAGCAGACCAAGGTAATTAAAGAAGCCATCATCAGCATCATTAATATGCTAGATCTGCTGTGGCCCACTGACTGGTCTAATGGAGAACATGTCATCATCACCACCATTAGGGAGAGTGGGGCACACGCACACACACACACGTACACACACACACACGTGCACGCACTTTTAATGTCGGGTCACGCCACGATTATCACCATTAGGTCCAGACTGGTGAGAAGAAGAAGAAGACCTGCTTAGGAAGCTCATTCTCCATGGCCACCATACATACACATACATGTATAGATCTTTAATTCAGAGGCCGGTGAGTGATAAGTATGCATACTTAAGTGATGTGGGGCCTGTTGAGTCTTTTAATTAGACCGAATGGATGAATGTTTTATAAAAAGCGTGTTTAACAATAAATGTGTTCATTAATTTGATGAGAGGATGTGCTCCGATGGGCTGAGTGCAACAGCGTAATGGCTCATATCCAGCTCTTCCACTTTGATGATGATGGTGACTACATGGCTATCTGTTTTCTTTTTTCATTCATTATTTTTTATGTTCCTGGCTTTAGCCCAAAAAAACTGTACTTTGAATTACGTTTATCCCACGACCTTGGGTGAGCCAGTCTGTTTTACTGAGAACGTACAGTTAATGTGCAATGTGATGCCTGTCCGTGGTCCTCTATGGAGAGCAGAATAGATGGAAAATCCATTAACTGCTAAAGTCCTCCAAATCATTTTTCTCTCTGCAGGTAGGCTGCGTGGTATGTCATGAAAGTTCATTTAGATGTATAAGCTCTGAGAAAGATTGTTTGAGTCCATCTATGGTCAGACTGCACAATCTCTGCCTCACGTGATGGAATAATTCAAAATGATCACTTTTGTTCCTGGCGCTTGCCCGAAACTATTCTAAATTTTAACCAGTGGGCCGGTAATCAACTCCTATTTCACCGCAAAAACCCGAGAGGTCCAGTCATATCGCTAAGCTTGGTTTTAAGTGCGTTCCCAATGCATTTCTGTTGCCCCCTTTAGCCCCCCATCATCTGCTAAAATATTTGTGCTACAAAACCAATCTAAATGTTAAGCAGGTGTGCCACTCCCCCACCCCCCCATCATGTGTCCTTTTACCTTTCTATGTCTGAATGTCCCTTCATGTCATATCCCGCACCCCCTTACACCCCCTTACACCTCCTGCCGCTCCTGTCAGCTACACCCCTGTCCCTGCCTCCCCCTGACGCTGGTGGAAACAGAGTGATGGTGTGTAATTTAGTCCTAATCACAACATCAGACCAAGCGCCTCCATTTACATCCTCGCACCAGTCGAGCCAGTCAGACAGACAGTCAGGAGGGAGATGTTAATGTGCGACCACAGGTAATTACTGTCATTACAGCATGCCACAGATCCTGCCGCTGTGTGTGTGCGCGTACCCCAGTGTGTGCACAGATGCATTGTGGGTGGTGTATGCCGGCCACAGAGCTTTTTTGATTGGTATGATTTCATTTTTGTGTATATAATTAATACCGGTGTTTAATGTGTAGTTTGGGTCGGTTAATTTACGACTACTTGGATTGGAAGGGTGATTTGAATAAAGGGAAATAGAAATGGATTCAACAAGGGATTTGCCAAATGTATTTCTCATATTGACAAATATAATTACAATTGATGCTTAGACTCGGGCAACCCTTCGGAATTGGATGACTTGCTTGATCTAATTCCTGATCCTCGCAGTAGTTCTTAATTGCTTTGTTTGTTCAAATGCAACCGTCACTTTCTGCAAACGCAATTAGAAGTGGACTCCATCGCGATGCATTGCCATTTTAATTATTGATTATGTGTCATCTTCTCCAGTCTGTCATCTTCAGTTTGTTTGTGGATATGAAAATAAAAACAGAGGTAGTCCTAGTTACAAAGTTGTCTTGTAATAAACTTTCTATGGACTGAGTGCAGCTACAGATGTTAGAAAAAAAGTTCACCACAAAAAGTACACAACACAGTACCTCATTTTCTCCCAATTTGGAAACTCAACTATGTTATTTTCACATTTTTACTCTGGAATAACCTCCATGCAGGGATAGTTAAGCTTGCCACATTAAGCTTGGGCACTGTAAATTTGTCAGTTTGGAAATTATCGCCAAAGTCACACAAGACATTAAATCCAACACTGTACAAACAGACTTATATCTGTGCAGCATTTTGCTCTATAGATGTATATCAACAAAATATATTGGCATATACAGTAAGCAGCATTCAAAGGTCACATGCAACATCATTTATCGCACACTGCAGTTGATATTTGCTTACATTCTGGGTTAATCACATGCCATTTTGGGACACTTCAAATCACGGCCCACATATTGGAAACTTTTTTAAGGCATTTTCCTGAAGCTTTGTAGGTAGATGGTAAAGTATATCAAGGTGTTACCATGGCGATAAGAATTATGTGTCAGAGTCCCTAGAGTTTAGGCACCGGAAAGGTCCCAGCGATAAGCAGGAATGAAAAAGTCAGCAGTTTGTCCGGTGCCATCCCATCTCACTTTTCACAACATTGACTTCGCTCCAATCTTAGGCCTCCGTCTGCTTCCTCTAACCCCATCCCCCCGTCACCTCCGTCTTTTCTCCTTTGCCTAATACCCCACCCATTCAGCTATTTAGCTACTTCCTGTCTGCAAATGCCATCTCTTTCACCTCCACATTATTCTCAATTTACTTCATTTCACTCCTGTATTGTATGATTCTATTTATGACATTAATTTTCACCCTCTCTTTTTGCTGCTTATTGATTAGAACACTTATCCTATTATAACCTTTTGAGTTTGCACTTTTGTCAGATCGTGTTTATAGCCGATATGGGACAATATGCTTTGCAGTCAGTATTAAATAAATTAAACTAAGTGATCTGTATTTGGGGGGTGTTTGATGGCTGATCTCTATAGATTCATTCTGCATATCCTTTTGTGTTACTGTGGTTTCTCTTTGATCACTGACTCTACATTAATGAATGCATGTGCGTTTGAATAGTTGTCAGTGTTGCCTTAAAGTGTCTGCAACTAATTGGTCATTGTCCAGAGTGTACAAGGCTACGGTCACCCGCAACCCAGAAAGGCTTTTTTTTATGTCGTTGTGGATCTTGTTTTTAGGCTGATTCATTGCGGTTAGAGCTAGATGTAGTGAGGTCTGACAATGCAAACCTTCGTCGAGAGAGCCAACTTGTCATGACAAACATTGACCAGTGGATCACACAACAAAAGTAAGCTTCTAAAGTTATTTTTTTCACACTTTTATCACTTATAGTATCTAAATAAACTAATTAAACTAATGGGTTTCCCTTTGCTTCATGTCTTTTGTGCCAGAACAGCCAATGAGAGTATCGCTACCCAGATGATAACTCAAAGCAAAGTCCTGAGCCTGATTACTGAAGAGAAAGAGTGAGTAGTAACTTATGCACTACAACTTTTGATCTTAACCAGACATCTGCATAGTTTATATTATTAGGTTTTAACATCACTTTTCCAACATTGCAAAGCTGTTTTGAAGTTTTAGCCATAGCCTGTGTATGTGTTTCTGTCTGTTTGAAGAATCCACTAGAGCACTCTGGTCCTAATAGCCCTAATGCATTATCACACAGACATCTTTGTGGATATCAAAGCTCTAGCCTTCTTGTATTGTCCTACTCTCCTGCAGTGCCAAGGCTCTCTTTGCTCCTACCCCTTGGCAACACAAGTTATGTCTCACACAGTATCTACGCCTCTTAACATGCACATTTGAATAGAGGGGTGAAATTAGCATCTTATGTAGAAGCATGAAAAATGGTGGCAGTACAAAAAAATCGGAATTAAATAGCCACAAGGGTAAATGAGAACTTGCTGTAGAAATATCGCATTTCATTATAATGGCCCCTGATATGTGTATGTGTGTGTTTGCGTGTCAGAGATAATGCCTGTACTGCTAGTTTAAAAGGGCTGCTCTGAAAACCAAGGAAACACAGAGCCCATTGCTGTTAACAAGGATGTCTTGATGATAATTGGTGCCTGTCTCTCCCCGCCTCTCTATATTCTGTATATTTTTATGTTTAACTGTATCCCTTGCTTTGTCAGACATCTTCAGGAGGCTAACAATGTGCTGAAGGCAGAGCTAGAGAGGCTGAAAGAAGTGGCAGATCAGATGGAGCGGGACATAGAGTGCTCTAAGGTGAACAAGTGCATATAAAAGATATACAAACAAACACATTTTTTCTATTATTTTTATCATTGCAGGCCCAGCTTCAAGACCACCAGCGAGGTGACAGAAAGTGAGTGTTGTGACCGCACATAGAAGCACATACATTTCCTCTCTCACACCAGCTGAACATTAAGTTAAGCATTCAGATCTAACAAAAGCGTTGCCCGCCGTGTTGCGCTCTTTCACATGCAATCTAGCCCGAACAAAGCTGATGATGATAATAACAGCAGGTGTGCCAACTTGCGAATGAGACACCCCATGGGCCCGGCCACCTGTGTGCGCGCCTGTGCGAGTGTGTATGCCCGGTTGTGGTGATTCCTCGTCAATCTGAATGCGTTATCGTGCTGTGCCTTTAACAATGATTACACTCCAATCAAGGGCCCATCCTCTTCTGCATGCCACCCCCACGGCTGTCAAATAGCATTCATCAATAGAGAGGAGATATATTTATTATGTTCATTAAGGCAATGAGAATGAATGTGGCACAGATGGGAATGGGTGTATGTAGGATGGAAGTGAGAAAGCGGCCCGGGTGCAGAAGAGGCAGTTTGTGGGGCACCTGCCTCGAGCACTGCCCCCCGCACACCCTCAATTTGACCCCCCGAGGTCCCTCTCATTAACAACCCACCCCCCTTCACCCGCACCTCAACACATTTTACATACACACACCCATTTGGGACCCCTCCCCTCAGCAACCACCCAGCTCTGTTTCCAAAACGGATCAGATTTGTTTTGACTGGGAAGGGCTTTCAATGCTATTCAAAGCTGTCAGTCATTTTAATGATATCATTAAGGGGCCGCAACAGAAAGATGAATCGCTTTTCTTTGTCTTTCCTTCATAATTGGGAATGAGCGAAAGAGAGAGAGTGAGAGAGCGCGAGACATAGGCAGAAACGGCAAGTTCATATAGATGTACACATAAGAGGGGTTTTTGATTGAGCGAATATAATAACACAGAACGAGATAAAAACACTGAATGAAAGCGGCTTCAATAGTGCCTTCCCATCCGTTCTCCCATTTCTTTATTACCAGAATTCCTAATTTATTTCATTTCATTATTGCAACCCCCGTGCCCAGCAAACACACACCTAACCCAAGATGCCATATGTATGAAAATGACACATCTATATGACGACAGATATGTCATGAGATTTCATATACATTGAGTGCATAAATCTCATTACTGGTGGCAAAAAGGATATCTTCATTGTGTCTCTGCACTGCCACTATCACTGACAGCAATCAACACGCCACAAAGGTTCTGTCATTAGATATGACTTTATTAAAGAAATGGATTATCACTACATGGCCTACAGTTCTATAGCAGCCCGCAGTGCCATGGCTTTACATCATGGCCGTCATGATACAGTGATGAGAGCAACACAAAGGTTAGAAGTTGAGGAAGAGTAGATAGAGTTTTTTTAAATGATAATGGTTGGGCCTGCTTTGAAGATGCAGTTTAAGCATTCACATTGTGTTCTTTGAAATGCAAATAAACAAAGTTCATTGATTGTTAGGTAGCTGAGTCAAAAAACACTGGTAAACATCACGGAGCTGTAGTTAAACATGCAGTAGACATAACTTTTATGTTAGAGGTGCTTGATCTCTATAAAAAATCATCAACTATGGGCCTTAGGCAGTGTGCACCCAGGATAATGGCCATGTAGTTGCAGGGCTGACACAGAGACACACACTTATTCTCAAATAAGGGGGGCAATTTTGAGTCACCACAATCCCAACACTTGCAAGCTTTTGGACCGTTGGAGGTATAGCTGGAACACCCAAAGAGAACCCACGAGGAGGGCATGCATACTCCACTTAGATTGTGTGTCTGCCAGTCCGGCCCAAGAATCAAACCCTCAACCTCCTTGCTGAGAGTCTGAATCTTCTCCAGTGGTGGTCTAGTATCTTCTATCTGATTATCTAAAAGTATTAGTCATGCTGCAAAATAAGTTTCACATTTCAAATCCAGCAATTGTTTTTATCCACAGTGGCTTAAAAGCTAGTTAATTTTTAATCACAAAAAACAACAGCATCTCCCCACAAGATCCAAATACCTTCAGTTTTTTCCCTCTATACTCTAAACTAACCTTAGATGAAATAAATGAATCAGCATGAACTCTTGCCACCTGAAAATATTGCTAATATTTTGAAATTATGAAACATTTTGAAACACGCAGAGAGTGGAAGAAGAAGCAGCCGAGATGAATGCTGTTTTGCTGGCGGCACCAAACTTGACTGGTGGGCGACTGGCGACACAAGCCATCTGGGGCGCTCATTAGGCATTAAGCTTCATCAGTCGCACCACTAACGACGTGTCTCCAATTAACAAGAAGCCAGTGATCACAGCGAAGGATTTGTACCGACACAGACGCTGGCAAAGAGAAAAAGACAAGAGATAAGGAAAAGCACGAGGAGTGAACTGAAGTCTTGCATAAAATTTACTGCAATACCAAAGCAATAAATAAGAAAGATGAGAGCCAGAGATCGCAAAGGGGAAAAAAGAAAGGGGGGCAGCCATGTTAGTTAGTTTATTGCCTGGTTTAGAGAGCACGGCATCTCGGCTTTGACGCTAATGACTGTAATTATACACAGGCTGATTGGGTTAGGCCGCTAATTGCACACATCCATGCCGGCGTGTAAACAGAAGAACACATGTTTACACAGGCTTCGTGCCAAGCCTCCTCAGCCGCTCCAATGCTTCTGAACGATAGGAGCATAAATCTTACACACAGTTGTCTGGAAGAGTCTTCGGCGGTGATGTTTCATGATGTGCTGAAGACCGCATTAGCATTTAAGCAAAAAAGTGTTTAAATCATGTCTGGAATCTCTGGCTTTTATGGACTCCACACATTTGGAAGTTTTCTGTTTTTCCCGCCTGTCATAAGCCGTCTTAGCATTTTTAATTTAAAGGATCAAAGGAAATTTCAGGCATTTCTTCCTTATTAATGTACTTTGTGTCATTATTATGTGTGAAATTAAAAGATGTGGAAGGGTCACTCGCAATTACACTCAGTTTATGAATGTCGTTTTTAAGGAAATTAGCTTTTCTTTAAAAATTACATTGGCCGAGCTTATATTACTTTCTGGTGAATGCAGTTGATGATGTGTCCGGCTATTTTTTCAAACTTGGCACTTTTTCATGCTTTTTCACCCATGCTGTTGTATTTAAGGGGCCCTAATGATTTTCCTGAGATTTCTACTATGTTCTCCAAGTGTTTCATTCACGCATGTTTGAGTGAACCTTTATGCTGATGCATTTACATATATGTAGATATGAAGAAACCCCAACTTGCTACTACAGGCCATTGTTTTGCATTGACAGTAAAAGTGAAGTGGGCTAGGCCAGCAGGGAGAAAGAGGGCCTTAAAGGACGTGCTTCTAATCTGCTAATCCACCTAATCTGAGTTTTTTCATCAGAATAAAGCACCAGCCGCCAAAAAATGAAGGTAGGGAACTAGTGAACAAGTAAAATACAACTTTATTTGCAGTATAAGATCTACTCTTTTTATTTAACTAGCCTGTGTTTTGCATTTGCTTAAAAGAAAAAAATATCAAAAGAGTAAATTCAGGTTTGAATTTTGTTTTGAGCACAGATGCAGTTCCCATAGTTTATTTGATTAATATTGTCTTTAGGCTTTCACACACAGTTGAAAAACATAGACGCTGTGTTGTGTCTCTAATGAGTCTCATAAAGTTTTCAGACTCAAATGTCAGTTTGCATATTAGCGTCTCCCTCAAGTGTCTGCTCCTATCTTAAATGTTTTAAGTTGTGGCTAATAGGGCCCAAAGTCTTTGTATATTCATGCCTTTTGAGTGTGTACGCAGGGAACAATGATGCCATTTATTAGTGTTGTGAAGAGTGGCCGCGTCTTCTTCTCAACTCAAGCAAAACGGGACCGTCTTTTTCCCTTTCGCTGCTCTGATAGAAAATCCCAGCTTGCTCTTTTACAAGAAAATTAACATCAGGGAGGTACCGCGGTACTTTAATGGGCTAAGAAGTCTTCAATAAAGTATTTAGAAGGGCTTTTTTTCCCAAATGCTAACTGGACAGGTTCACTGGGGCATGAAAGAAAGAGCGCCAAGCGGGGGCAGCAAGCTCTTCAGCCCATATAGAGCGTCATTATGAACCGTCGTTAAATTAATAGACATTCTTTAGTCAGCCCTGAGTTTGGAGATAGCAGACCTTAACGTTTTGTTTGTCATTTCACAAAAGCATTTTTAATAAACATTTAAAATCTTAAATGGCTTCTTGTACTCTTAATGTTCCCTGGCTGTGTTTTGTTTTGCTTTTTGCCACATTATATTGTCTTTTATATCTAATTTAATGATTTCAGGGAGACATTTGCTAACTGGATGACTTTGGAGTTCAGTAATAAGTTATTATGACGATGATGATAATGTAAAAGTATGTGCCAACTTCTTTATGCTTTGGGTTTTAAAGGAGATATAATAACTCTTTAGATTTCTGCACATTGTTGAAGTAGTTTTTTTTGTGGAAGAGTCTGCTGCTTTTATGATAGATTAGGCATGGGCTGACCATATTTGTAGATCTAAAAACTAGCTAGGGATGGAGTTTTTAATTTGGTTTGCAATATATTGATAAAAACAATGGCATGGTAAATACATTTTACAATACAAATCTTGAAACAAATGGGTTTCTACATATATGCTTTTTGTACTGTTTCAAAATGGTGACATCTTGGACATGTGTAAATTAATCCCTGTATCTGTAGGCCTTAGTCGCAGGGCTGGCACAGAGAAACGCTGACAGACTCACCTATTCATTCACCAAGGGCAACTTAGAGGGACCATTTTGATAACACATACATGTCCTTAGACAGTGGGAGAGAAGCCACAGTCATATAAGTAGGACACCCAGACTCCAACTCAACCTTTTTGCTGAGAGTGAGAAGCACTAGTCGCTTTGTCATGATGCACCCTGGATGTTCAAATTGAATGTATATATCATTCTAAACACAGACTAAAAAGATGTCATGGATTCTTATTTTCCAGAACTGAAGAGGCGTCTTGCATTGCTTTAAATCTGTGCAAAATGGAGGACATGCAGACCAGACTGCGCAACAACCTTGAGGCCGTCCAGAAGCTAAATCAACAAGTACGTGCACACACAGAACACACAGACACACAACACACACACTAGATATACTTAGATAAACAGACGCAGGGTCCTGACAGCCTCTTTTTTCCCGATAGATACAAACACACACCCACACGCTGGCCCACCTGCTGTTGAGCGCGCACACAAGAGGAAGCTTTCATGCGTCCAAACTTCAAACACCCATGCACTTACACACACAGACGCACGCAGACATCCATTTCCTTCTTCCGACGATAAAAGCGAAAAGGTGGGTTGGGGCTGCCTGCATACTATGGGTGTGAGGAGGGGGCGGGGGCAAATCGTATCGGGACAAAGTGGTGACGTTTCTTTCCACCACCGGTAAATGATTTCTCTTTTATGAAAGCGAAAGAGGGATGTATATCAATACAGGGTATGTGCTGATCTCTCAGTGACAGCGTAGGGAAATGGCCTGCTGTGATAAAACAATGTGAGCGAAAGAGAGGAAAAAAAAAAACACAGAGGAATATTCGAGAGGAAAAAGCTGACATTTTTTAAAAACTGTGTTGAACTTCACAAGAGTCAACAAATCACCAAAGGAGAAACAAATCAAAAAAGTATTTCTCTCAGTTCTCCAAAACTACAGGGCCGGGGGAACGGCTCACCCGACTTTTTTGTCAGGAGTAGCCCGCTGATTGACGCACGGCGAGGAAAAATGAGGACTTGTTGAAGTTTTCAGATTCTGTTTCTGGTGAAGAATGGTTGGCAATGGAGCGTTGAGAGAGGCAAAAGTAGTGTTGTTACTTGGGTTATATGTAATAGCACATCTTAATCTCTAGTGCAGTTCATTTGACTCATTGAAACGGTTACGGATTCAGAAAATACATTCTCACTGGCCTCTTTATTACACGTGTTTCCTAATAAAGTAGTAGTCTTCACATACCTTGGTTGGAACCAGTGACAATATTAGTTCCTAATGGCTTTCTATCATCTCAAACAAGTCTCAATATTCTCTTCTGACCCAGGAAACTTTCCCCATGAACTGCCACTCACAGTTTTTTATTTTTTTGGGTGCTTGTAAAATTGTGGTTCTACATAAAATCCTTACTAGATCACTAGTTCCTTAAAAGCTCTTCTGGCTCAAACAGCCCTGGCACTTTCAAAGTGACATAAATCACCATTATTTAACATTCTAATGCTAGGTTTGAATTGTTTTTCTTGTTCGTCTCAAGCCTAATAGCATCAAGTTGCTGTCATGTTATTGGTTGAGTAGCTGTGTGCTCTTATAACAGTTGCGTTGCCGATATACTGGCAGTAAATGTATTTTTTGCATTCATAATTGAGAAAAGTGCCATCTTATAAATCAGAGAGGCCCTGCCTGATAAGCACAAGTTGTGAGATGCATTATTACCTAATTGTGAGGCAAATTTCATGCAAGCTTTTGAATAGTTACACAAAATCATATGTAAATCAAATTATTTTCAGAGTTGTGCATGAGAAACTAAACCAGCTTCTTTTGTACATGGTGCAACAAAGGTTCAACATTTCTATCAGCATGATGCACCAACTTCTCAGTTTTCAACTTCTTCACTCTAGTCATTTTCATAATTTGTTAAAATGGAAAACACGTCTGTACAAATTAAAAACGCGGCAACATACAACATCAAAGCGCCTCCCTCTGAGTGCTTCTGTCTGTTTCTTCTTCTAAGCCCCCTCCCACTGCACTTGTACACATCCTTTTCATCCCGACATATGCACCCCAGTAGTTCACCAGCGGTAGTGAAGGCTACGGAGACAAGCTGTGATTTTTACCCCCCCTCCCTCCTTTCTCCTCCTTTTTGCAATTAATAAAGCATCCAGACTAGTAGCTCCGGACAAGCAGAATTAAACAGGTCTGCTTGAATATACAGTTAATTATAAATGTCATCTTCAGTGTTTTTCATTGGGAAGTTATATTGCTTTTGGCATTAAAATGAACACGTTGGCGGTAAGCGTCTTAGGATGATTTTGACAGGTCATTGGTTCTCTGGAGTTAAACCATGCCATTTCAAGTCATCAGATATAATACATTTGGGAATACTTTTTGAACGTGTGTGTGTTAGGGCTGATATTAGTTAGACGTGCAATCTGCGATAACTTTATTGCGTATTGTGATAACGATATAACTCGCGATATTGAGCTTACGAAACTAACTGAATTCATGAATGTAAATGAATCTTAGTCAAAATTGGGTGTAAACCAAACCCCAAACACTAAACTATTTCTAAACCAGGACTGAACAAGAACCAGTATCATATCTGGGGCCTAAAAGAACATCAAAGCTAGACTAAACTGAAAACTGGACTCAAGAACTATTAATGCGTGCAGCCCTAGAGTGTATGTGTGGGTGTGCGTGTGTGTCTGTAAAAGTTGCGTGTGTGGCATCTCAGTTTTGTGTTTGTCTCTCACTGTTACATCCACACATGAGACCAGACATGTGACATCATTCTTTAACCATAGTGTTTAGACAGACAACAACACACAGCAAAACAGACGTGGACGAGCACAACTGTCATTACACGAACGGGTCTCCTTTTAATTTCTTGTTTTAGTTCCATTTACGGCTGAAAATACATTATTACGAATCATCCCTTGGCTTTTATCTGACTTATTACAATTTTTAGACGGGCACATTTTGCATATAATTACCACCTCACTTTACAACAAATGCAAATGCTTTTAGTGTTTTTCTTGCACAGTGTTTCTGTGCTATTTTACCCAAATGTCCTTGTCAAAAATATAAAACACCCTTAATTTAACTGCTCTGTAATTGTGTTTTGGGGGGGGGCTCCAATCATGTTCTGACAAAGCTGGAATTTGTTTTGTGTCACGCATGATTTTGTGTCAAATCGACCTCTAATGATAGCCCAAAATTGGTTGTTTTCATGTCGAAATTTACACCATCGCACGACTCCCACTTGTGACCATTTTCAAACTGTGAACACAGCGCTATCCTGAAAAAAAAGCTCCTTGCAATTTCCTCCCATTCACATTTCTGTTTCAAGAGGCATAAAAGCAGTTGTGAACAATGAATTAAGCATTTAATGGAATGGCTAGTTGCCTCATCAATGCGACAGACGCTTCTTATTTATTCATAGTCTCAAATTAGGTTTTTCTAATTTGGCTGATTAAACTAAATAAATTTGATGTTTGGAATTGTTTCCAATTTCTTGATTTGTACTGTCACGCACAAATGTATTTTCTCTTTTTCAATATATTCAGCCACTAAAATCTTTATATCTAGTGACTTTCTACACTCAAATCGCTTTATGGTTGAGTGAAATCACACACTGGTTGTGATGATACATTTCCTCTGTATGGCTGCCATAGGGCAGAATGACAAAAACGAGGCAGCCAGAACGTACCTTCGGCCCTTATACAGTAGTCCTTTGTAAACTGGGATATGTTCAAGATATGGTCAGGGACAAGCCTTTCCAAATTTAGATTTTTACTGTCAGGCGATATATTTTCATTTTAATTTATTATTTAATTTAAACAAATCTCTATCCACAACTTGTTTTTCTTTCTCCTCGCAGTTAAATATTCTCAGCAGAGAGAATAAGCATTTGCATTGGCAGCTGGAGAAGGAGAGGTCCCTGCAAAGACAAGTGGAACGACTATGTGCATGTACTCCTGCCTTCGTCCACCCACTTCCTGTCTCCACCTCTGTGTCTTCAACCCGCAACTCTGTGCCTCCTGAGACAAGCAAACCAGACACATTTCTAACTCAGTTCAAAGACAATGTGGTATCTATGTTGGCTAGACCAGTTGTGAGCCAGGTTTTGGGTGAAGCGTCCTGGATGAAGCCCACTATGGAGCGCTCCCTTAAAGATGAGGCTTGGAGGGTGAGTGTGAATGCGATCAAATGACGGCCCCTGAAGACTTTGCCCTCTCCTGACCTCGGTGACCTCAGCTTCTCACCAGGGAGCCTCGCTCAGTATGAGGTTAATGTCCTGCAGGTCAAAGTCACGTCCCACAGTGGATTTAGCCTAAGGGGAAGCTCCACTTTGAGGAAATTATGGAATTTTCTTAAATCATCTGCTCTTCTGATACTATGGTGCCCTGCAAAGTCGTACTGAGTAGAGTTTTGCAAAAGAAATTGCATCCTTATGTTTTTCCTTTTCTTCTTAATTAACAACAAACCTATTGTGATAACATACTGGAAATCTTAACTCATTACACTTATTTCATTGCAGGAAGTGCTAATACAGATGAACAAATTAGCAGTGGCTCTTCATCAGTTTTATAGACAAAAGCTCTTCATATGAATGCTTAGCTGTTTTCCAAGTGCCTTAAAGGTACTGTGTCTTTAAGAGTGGGTGCATTGTGCAATCAATCAAGTTTTGTGTGTAGTATGGTACTTTATTATATTTATTTATTAACAGCCATTAACACAAAGAGCTAAAAATAAAGCTGTCTAAAGAAAAGTACAATTTTCACTCAATAATGTATGTTGATTTTAAGACAGTAATGAATTACCACCATCTTTGGCATTCACTTAAGTCCAGAAGACTGTGTATAATGCCTGGTGGAACTTCACAACAAATGGAATGGAGTTCATGATCTTAGTTTGTAGTAATATACTACAGAATATTTTTACTATCATTAAGAACAATGCACACTAAGTCACACGTTTAAAATGTTCCGGTAGAGAGGCTGAAGTGGCAGTATGTTTACAGCAAACTACAATATATCAAATAAATTTACTAAAAACAATAATCTATTAACAAGCCATTGTTACACCATAATGTGAAAGTCTTTAAATACCTCAATGTTTAGTGTTATCTTTTGAGTCCATTGTGGTGGTTGATGAAGAGCACTAGTGCAAAGGCCAGTGAATATATCACTGACTTTAACCAAAAGAGCGATATTCTACTATGATAATGAGAACTGTGGTGAAAGCAGGTCTCGGGCCACAATTGGCTTCTTCCTCTTCTTCCCTCCACCTGTCCCCTGCACCCCCCCACCTCTCTTTGAATACAAAAACCCACTTTTTTATTCGCCGCTGCCTCTGTATATATACATAACCAGTCGTATAGCAGGTCACGTACATTTTTTAATGATTTTGAGCCAAACTGTGTGTCCTTGTTAGCTTAGTTTTCCTCATTTGCCGTGTCAGACTCAAAAATACCCATCTTTTTATGTGCAAAACCCACTCATACACACACACACGCATTTATATTCTCGCACATACACAAACGGCACAGTCATTAAAAACGAAACCACAGGCTTTTTTGAAAACTCCCAGGGCTGAGGGAAAAAGTCGGCGGCGCAGCGGTGAAAAGAGTCCCCCCGGAAACAATGAGGAGAATGATCATTTGTTGTTCTTGAAAAACCCGGTGAGGTTTCGCAGAGGTTAAGCTTCCCCTTTGATGTGTTTTTAAACTCGTTTCAGCTCGGTGCGGAGGGATTAGTCAGCCGCGCACAAACACACATAAGTACCTACCCGACTCTTAATTTTCCAACACTTCTCTCACAAAGACGCTAAGCAAAAAAGAGCCAGGCGCCTTCCTCTATAACCTAATTTCATCAAATGTGTGTGGTAGACTTTGCTGATGTTTGTGTGTGGTCCTGTGGAAATCTGTGGTAAACCAGCCAAAATATTGCCACTCAGTATTTTTTTCCCTTTTAGCCCAAATTAGCGTCAGCCTGTTTGTGAATAGTGTGGGGCCTGAACCGCGAGAGAGAAAGGATGAGAGACAGAGGAGCTGCTGATCATCATTACAATGTTTACCAGGCAGTAGTTGATCCCTATTTTCACATACAAATGATTGGGTTGCTTGTTTGTTGGTATAGGTATTTGTCCAATGTTTTATTTAGTTTTTTTATTGAGCACATGGAAAAATTGGTCAGACTTGTCATAAGTAGTCAGACGCAATGTCGTCATTTGATGTGCTGTATAATATTAGACATTCACCAAAGTAGTCATCAAAGGTGGTCTGTATCTAAAGTCTGAACATAATGAATATTATAACATGTTTGAATGTGCATCTTGTGCCTATTTTCAAGCTTTTTTTATTAACTGCTTTTTTGGGGGGGGCTGTTATTTTCTCTCTACTTAAACTATGCATGTGCCTTTAAGACCCTCATTGCCCCATGCTGACCTCACCAACTTCACCACTACAGCCACTGCAAACAATGGAAAGTAGTGGCAAGGTGGGGTTTCTTCACATACGTAGAAAGGTGAAGCCAAGCGAGATCAACTCCTGAGAATGTCAGCTTAGGTTCTCTTTAGCAATACTTTGAATACTATTTACCCTGTATGTAAACAAGACAATGTAAAACTACTGACTCACGTTTTTTCCTCAGTTCACCTTACACTTCAACAGTTTATCTCTGAACAGACAGTTGATATGGGCATATGCTGACAGCCAACATTGTATATATGCAACACCTCAAAAGGCTCTTTTGTCACATGAAAAAGCTTTACCTCTGGCCAGCCCAGTCTTTTACCACCGTTCCAATGACTTTTAGTGGGAGAGGCAGTTCTGTCATACCACCAACTAAAATGACATGAACGGCAGAAGGAAACAGAACTGACAGGAGCGCTGGCAATGTGTCACCTCTGGAAGTTAGGTCAGTGTGAAAACGACAGGTATTCTCAGTTTTGAAAGACGTTTTGTTATGTGCTTACTTTTTATAGTACATGCGGCTACTGTATGGAGGAGGCTGACATTAAAAGTGTACAGTTAAATTTAAGCCCAGAAGATTGATTTTCTCAATAACAAAATGTCACAGCAGGAGCACTCATTCTGTACGCATGTAGATGAAATACATTTGATAGATCATTATAAAGAAACATGTCCATACATATCCTAAATGGAAGTTTTACATTATTATTATGTTGCTTTAGTTTGATATTTTCACTTTGCAATTTATGCATGGTGTATATATGGTGCAGTAAATGTTGGGCAAAACATTTACATTATCACTTTATAGACGTATGAGGAACTATTCAACATTTTTTTTAACCTAAATTAAACTGCTTTGGAGTCAGTCATAAATGAGTTGTTGAAGGGTGAATAAAGCTTCCTTCACCACCACCAACACCCATCCCAGTCTATATTTTTTGCATTGTTTCTGTGTATTTCGACAATGCAGGGGACATCCATAGTGGGAAATGAAACCAATGCAGTGAACAATATATATATATATATATATTTATACCTCCTATAAAAAATAAGGTAATGTTTTTAGTTTTGGCTGCTGGGTCATATAACAGTAATGTTATAAAGAAGTCTGAACATCTGGTCCCTTATCTAAATCAGGCGTTCCCAAAGTGGGGGTCGGGAACCCTCAGGGGGTCGCTAAGCCTCAACTGGGGTCGTGAGATGATTTACAGAAATAGTAATTTGCAGATTTTTTTAATAAATGACATGTTAGTCATACATTTTGTGTATTTCAAAATAAACCATTAAAATAAAAGCATCACACCAGCATTTCAACTGTATACAGAAGCCTATTTCTGCCCTGTGCACGTTTGTATTTTTTAACTCTCTTACTTTGGGGTCCCGGTCTTAAAAGTTTGGGTACCCCTGATCTAAAAAACAACCGTGAAGCAAAGAGGAGGCTTACGTATAGTCTGCATTAAAATCAATCTCCACTTGTTTACATACATGAGCTGTAATGTTCACTCCTACCACATATTGCTATTCCAGGGCCTGTTAAATAATTGAAATGAATATTGATCTTATCAACATATGACTACATTACAAAATCAATTTCCATGAATATGTGCCCTTGGTTATAAACATGCATATTCTATTTATACAACTGCTTTACCGAGAACCATGTCTGAATCAGCCAATAAGTACATCACCTGACTCGAATGCAAAAAAACACTACAATTGAGCCATTTAGAAGGCCACTAAAAAGTTAATGTTTTCTGTATGTTTTATAATGCTGTGATGTAAGTGGATCTGGCAGCCAATAGTATGTACTTGGAGAGCATATATAGTATTGAGCCGAGGAAAAGGACTACTGTAAAATGCTAAGCCAAGTGTAGGGGAAGAAAAAACAGAAAGCAAAAGTCAACCTCGAAGGGATTTCACATAAAAATAGGTCGGACAGTGCTCGGTGATAATGGGCATGTGTGTTTGCCTTCAAGGATTTTTCTCTTTCCAATAGCGAAAGGCTATAGCTGTGACTCGTCTGTCTTAACCTGAACCATTTTTAGACTTTAAAGGAAACATTGCAACTTTTTTTACCTTAATTAAACATCCAAGTCCAGTTTAATGGATGTGTGAATTGCTGTGGGGTGAATGAAGCTTTCTTAATCTCCTATGTTTCTTGTGAAAAACCAACCTTGAAAGAATTACCGGAACAACCTTGTTTCACTGTCCCTGAAAGTCTAGGGTCAGCTCACAGGTCTCACGAGACACACAGCTTTTACAGAATGGCAAGAGTACCATTACCATTATGATTAACTCTTTGCATGCTTTTCTGCAATTCTACAAAACAATAGGGCCCAAAAAGTTGTATTGATCCCTTGTAAGAAGCAGTTGGCTACACACAACCTAAATGGTACCTGCAAACTTAAAATAACAAAATAATAAATCTTGTAAAGACAGAAGTTGAAAAATAAAGTTGTAGTTTGACCCTGGGCACCAACCTCAAGTCTCTCGGGTGACGGTCCTATGTACAAGCCATTCATCCACATACAGTCTTTCTGTTTTAGACAAGCTCACCTGACTTCCCCAAAGTCTCTCTACTCCCTCTGCCCTACAGGCAGCAACGATAAATGGACAGCGCCATTGTAAGAGGAGCTAGTTGGAAGATAATCATGGCTCTAAGCTCGTCCCTGAGGGGAGGGGGGAGAGGGAGGACCAAATGTAGGATCAGCAAACGAGCATCCAACTGTCAATAATGGTCCATGAACCCACATTCCCCAGCTACCATACAAGACAAATGCTTTATAGAGTTTAGGCACTTGGCGAAAATATTTAGTGTAAGAAATATTTCATAGATAACATGCCTTTTATATATTGTCTAAGTGGAGTCAAATTAGCTCAAGATTGCGAAATACATTAGTGCACTTACAGAGCACTAATGTATTTAATGTAGGAGTGTAGTAAAATCACACTTGACCCAGTTTGAACAAAACAGCTAAACATAAACTCACCAGCTAAAATGAGAAGAAAGTGCTTAAGAGGATACATGTAAAAGCAATGTTTGGCTGGATTGTGAAGTGTACATATTGTATATCTTTAGTAGAGGGCTGCAGACTGGGAGCTTCGTGTTGTATCGGCGAAATTCTGATATTATAGTTACATATTACTTCTACGATTGACAATTAATTAATTCAATAATTAATGCCCTGAAGCACATTAATTGAGCCATTAATCCTGCTGAACATAAACTAAATTGCATGAATTTTGGCACAGTGATCTGGGCCAGTGTATATTTATTGTACATATGCAAATTACAGAGGTCAAATAAAGAATGCCTCAATAGCGGCCCTATATTTTTGACCTCTATGGGACTCTGAACACGCTTTGGCAGAGAGCAATAAAACTTGGTGCAGTGATTCTCCACAGTGTACCCAACATAAAATATTACTATGGCCCCACCCTGCAAGAAACAGGAAGTCGTCCATTTTGGATTTAAATTGGGAAGTCAGGTATATTTGCACATGCACATACTTTGCCCGATTAGGCTTAAACCTTAAATACCTAATTACCCCCCGGCCCTGAACACATCTGACCAATATGATGCCAGTTACCTCTATAGGGCCCCATATAGACTGAACAAAGAATGTAGTTTTAGGGAAATTTACAAGATTTGGCAAAAACATCCTTCACAGACCCACGTTTGTCACGGTTTAGGGCGTGGCCTCTTAATTGCTTGTTAACAATCTAAAAACAATCACACAATTGTTGACGTATGGGTACGACAGTGTAGGCCTAGTTTTGTATTTTGTTGTTATTGCGTTTAAATTAACCTTAGATCTGGTTGTTTATGTTTTATGTTATGTTTTTCTACATTACTGTATTGTCTTTGTACCTGTTCCATACCATTTTCTTACAGTAGATATAACACTTTTGATTTGTGATACAATAATGTCATATCGTTGGTCATGAATTAACTGTATATAACAGACCGCCATTGAAATAATTTTACATCATTTTAAGTACAATTTTTTTTAAAGATGAGAAATGTCTCATGTGGAGTTCCCCTGAGACACAAGTAGTAGCTGTAGATGTTGTGGATCCATCTGCTGAAGTGGCAGAAAATACAGCCCTCTGTGACGATACAGCCCCCTCCTCTGAAGGAGTTCTTGTCCTGCTCCAGCAGAAGGTTGGTCATCTGATCAGAGGTGACCTCTGCTGACAGGAGGTGCTCCTGCTGCAGGTTTAAAAATTCAAGAACCACATCGATCTTAGAAACACAAGGACAAACATATAGTTGATAAACATGATAGTTTTTGTTTGTATTTATGTAGTTAGACAGGCAGAAATATTAAACTAGGCCTGTGCTGTCGTCCCCGACAGCAAGGTGTATATCGGCGAAAACGGCCCCATACGTCTGCCCTGTACGTCTGCCCCGTACGTCTGCCCCGTACGTCGCCCCGTACGTCT